>ML266403.1:39971-70321 GCA_005239495.1 Nicotiana undulata | reverse complement strand
ACCTTGTTGGGTTATTATATTTGACTTCGACCGATTTACACTATTTTAGAAGTGTAATTTGAGTGTATCACTCGTGCGGCGATCGGCTGAACTTACTTCAGAATTTTGGGGGTCCTCCTCAAAATTCTGCCCCAGTTTCCAATTGCGGGTAAAACGAAAATTTTATTGAATTGTGACTGAACCCATAGGGCTGCCTACGTATCCCCTCTTAAATGGGAATTAGTTCAGGCGTAGTTCAATTCACATCAAGCATAAAGATTACACGTAATAGTGCTTGACTGCATCTGAATTGATTGGCTTTGGCCAGACTTCTCCGTCCATCTCTGCAAGTATGAGAGCTCCTCCTGTCAGCACTCGGTGAACCATGTATGGGCCTTGACAGTTGGGAGAGAACTTCCCTTTGGCTTCATCCTGATGTGAAAAAATCTTCTTTAACACCAGTTGCCCTGGTGCAAACGATCTCGGCTTGACTCTTTTCTTCCTGTTTCGCCGTGCTGCCCCAGAACGCAGCTGAAGGCTCCATCTAATACTGCAAGGTAGAGTAGCAAAGGTCTACCTGGCTCAGGAAGTACTAGGACTGGTGGCGTTGACAGGTATTCCTTAATTCTGTCGAAGGCCTTTTGGCAATCATCGGTCCATTTGGTCGCGGCATCTTTCTTCATCATCTTGAAGATCGGATCACAGATAACTGTAGACTGTGCTATGAATCGGATGATGTAGTTAAGACGTCCCAAGAAGCTCATCACATCTTTCTTGTTCCTTGGTGGTGGTAGCTCTTGAATGTCTTTTACCTTCGATGGATCCAGTTCTATTCCTCGTCGGCTCACAATAAACCCAAGCAATTTCCCAGCAGGAACCCCAAAAGCACACTTCGCGGGGTTTAATTTCAGATTGTATCTCCGCAATCTATTGAAGAATTTCCTCATATCTTCTATGTGGTCAGTGCATTTCTTGAAATTGATAATAACATCATCCACATATACCTCGATCTCCTCGTGTATAATATCGTGGAAGATAGTGGCCATAGCTCTCATGTAGATGGCCCCAGCCTTCTTCAGGCCGAATAGCATCATCTTGTAACAGTATACTCCCCACGGTGCAATGAAGGCCGTTTTCTCAGCATCTTCCTCATCCATCCAGATCTGATGATAACCAGCGAACCAATCCACGAATGATTGTAGCTCATGCTTGGCGCAATTGTCAATCAGGATATGTATGTTTGGCAAAGGGAAGTCGTCTTTCGGACTGGCCCGGTTGATATCCCGGTAGTCGACACAGACTCTAACCTTCCCATCTTTCTTCGGTACTGGCACGATGTTAGCTAACCATATCGGGTACTCAACTACCCTGAGAACCTTGGCGTTGATCTGCTTGGTAACTTCTTCCTTGATTTCAAGCTCATATCAGGCTTGAATTTTCTGAGCATTTGGTTGACTAGTGGACACATTGGATTGGTTGGAAGTTTGTGAGCCACAATAGATGTACTCAGACCAGTCATGTCATCGTACGACTAGGCAAATATGTCCTCATACTCCTTTAGAAATTATGTGTATTTTGTTTCTCTGATGGTGACAGGTGAATGTTGATTCGTGTTTCCTTGACGTTTTCTGAGTCTCCCAAGTTGACAACTTCGGTCTCGTCCAGGTTGGACTTAGGTCTGTTCTCAAAATTCTCGACTTCCTTGATAATCACGTCAGGTATATCATCTTCCTCTGAATCCATGTCTGTTTGTTGCGTTGTCTCACTGCATGTCACAGTCATTGGTTCATCAGGACAGGTAATAGTAATGTTGTATAGGTAAAGTAATGAGAGAAAAATGGTAGCAATAAATATTGATTCATAAGAAAAATTAAAATGCTTTTGATAAATTGCACAATTGTTTTGAACATTGAAGATCTTATTGCAGGAATTAAAATGTGAAAGGAAAATCATTTATCAAAGAAAAATAATGAATAACGCTTGTTTTAGCCTTGCTACCCCGAGGCTCATCGGGCTTTGGTTGTCCTGATGGTCCAATTCTTGAGGTATGCTCCTTTACTCACAGCCTGTATGGAAGGGCTTTCCTCCCCCTCCTCCTCGAGAATAACACAACAGTCCATGTCATCATCCTCTAGGAATAAGTTCCTCAATGCAACGAGTGCTTCCTCTTCGTCTGTCCCATAAATAATGTCGGCCTGATGGAAGGTCTGCTCCAGCAGTGGTATTGGTTGTTCCAAAGGGTAATAAGGACTGCGCCAAGGTGGCGACCAGTTCTTGAATTCTTCCCAAGTATATTCGAATCCCAGACCGAAGGTGGTGCCATGTTTCTTGATTTTTATAGGTTTGGAGATTCCTTGGAGTATGGCAGGTGCTACATTGTGTTGGGAGGGTTTGGTTCTTTGGTGGAGTGGCGTGATGATGAGCTGCAGGATGATTTTGCTATTTTGGGATGTTTTGAGGAGGTGTAGGATTCTGTATGTTATGGAGGTTGACGTTCGGGATGCTGAGGGTGAATGACAGGTTTGCCAAATTTCGAACCTGATCAAGCTCTTCTTGAAATTTTAATAACTTTTGTTCAAGTTGCGACATAGTTTCATTTGGAACCCGAATACCCTAGCCATCAGTGGACTTTACCCGTTCAACTGTGTTCTCCTTTCTGATGTTTCTTGAATTTTCCATTTTCTTCTTGCCTTTGGGAGGACTAGGAGGAGGAGAGGGTGGAGGCCCCTGGATCTTGTGAGATAGGATGATGGTGCCAAAGTGCACGAACTAACCTTTGGGGAGGGGAATAATAAAAGAACAAAAACAAAAACAAAAGGTAACCAAGTCAGTGAGGATTATGAAAACGTATGCAGTATTTAAACACATAGTGCGGGAATGTAAAGTGCGTCCTAATTTGGGAACCTCTTTGTGCCCGAGGTAGTCCTAGCGACAAATTGATTTGGAGAACTTAAAATTCTAAATGCCTCATTTTATTGATAAAAATAGACGAATCCCAAAACGACACTAAATAAGCAAGGAGAAATAATCACTAATGGTCGTTGGCCTTATTACATCAATAAAGCGAAGAAGGAAATTCCTATCTACTTGATCCCAGAAGGACCTTCCCCAGACTCGGCATCCTTGATTCCCTCAAATAGATTCCCCAGCTCGCAGAGTCCTAACAGTAGGTATGCTCTTGCTAGATGTCCACCTTCGGTCCCCTCAACTCATGTTATTAGGCTGGATGTCCAGGAGGGACGGTTGATTACCCAGATACTTCTTGATGAGTGTTTTTTCGCTAAAATGCAGATCTTACCACCAACTCAGCAATTTTGGGAGGATGTTGGTAACCATGCCAAATCTGGGGACTTCGTGCCTCATATTTCTGCAAGGCAAACAAGGTTAAGTCCTGACCCCCACCCGACTCGACTATTTAACATCAACGATTAGCATGTAAGCATTTAATTCATCAAATAAATGCACAGAAAGTGATGGTGTCCGTTGGGATTTATGGAAACCCGGTGGACTTTGGACAAGGCTATCTTAAAGGCTATTGTGCAGACAACACGTTAGCCTGGCTAGGTTTGACCATGATGCATGCAACAGTACAATGGAGTAAGGTTTCTATGGGATTTTAGATAGATACCCTTGAGCGGACAACTCGAGGGGGAAAGGCACGGAACCGTCGACTGCACTGTTGATCGACTAGTTTTACCGCAAATAAGCCTTTCCGAATTTAGGGGGTAATGATATAGGAAGGGCGCAACCACTCATCAAGCGTTGCTATAGGATTTTGTTTGGAACGAGTGGAGTATGATGTTGAATCATGATTATGCCATAAACAGTAAAACATGTAGTCATGTATTTGCACGTTATGAAAGCAGTAAATACAGCAATTTATAATTTGAAAGCGGTTACAAAGTAAGGAAACAAGAAAGATATGTCAGTTACTTTTGAAGAAACTTAAATGCCTAAAGGAAATAAACAAGTAATTGCACATAGGAAGAGGTACAAATTCACAAAGCAATTCGAAATGGAAAAAGCCTGAAAACTCCCCAGCAGAGTCGCCATGCTGTCGCACCCCCTTTCTTTCTCCCCCAAGACACTCCTTTCAGGGCCCGGTTCGAAAAGGGTTTATGACCTTGGTTTGAGACAACTCGTTCCTTTTGGGAAAGGGGGTTTGCATTTTTTAAGAGTCGCCACCTAACAATTTTAAGGTGCGTTAGAGCACCTAGGGGGTTCATTTATAACTATTTGATAACCAGAGACAGGGTAAGGGCTTGAAATTATCCTAAGGGGAAGGTGTTAGGCACCCCTTAGGATCCACAAGTGTGGTTCCAGGCCAAACAGTTTTTTTGTGAATTTGTACAATTTAGCAGATAAACAAGTATGGCTCAAATAATAGGGGATTTAAGTCTAAGTACACAGATATTTGAAAACAATTAATGGAAAGCTAGATTTTGAAAGGAATAACGATATAAGCATGTTTGTGAAAGTAAGGGGATATCCTAGGTTTGTTTATAATATGGATCACATCAATGCAATACCCGGTATGACACTACTCGAAGAGGGGCTACACGTGGTATTAGCGCACCGGTCATCATGTATGTATCTACCCTTTCCCACCCCGTGAAGGTAATTAAAGCGAGTATTGGTCTCGACCTCTATTGCATGTTGTTATGCGTCCCTTCCTATTAGTCCTGCAGGAGTTTAGGACTTCTATCCTATAAAGGAGGTTCTAGGCAGACCCTTAAGTTTTAAAGGTAAAATACTAAAGCGACATATAGGAAACTAGATAGGACTTCAATTAAGGGGAGCATGGAAAACAAGTAGAAGGCTCAGGTATACCTCCACAAATAATACACATAAACGGCATGACTCATACACAGTCAAGGTCCAGATTCAAATTCAGATCCTAAGCATGGTATCTAAGTGATAACACAAAGATAGATTTATTGCATAACTCAAAGAGGAAGTCCTAATCATGCTTGCCTACTGGTTTTAAACATGAAGCACTAATCACAAAAGACAGTTCTGGTTTTATTTCTTTATGGTTGATTACCTAAGGCTTGCCTAGGCGTGTAACAATTATTCAGAGTTGATAACAAATTAAGGTCGCTATACCTAATAACATGCAATTCTAGGTGTTACAGATATTCAGAGACTAATTTACTAGTTTGTTAGGACAGGAGGATTGTTTTAGATATCTGTATTTAAACTAAGTGTAGCTAAGGAGTACGATCCTATAACATGATGTCTAATGCAGAATGATGCATATGCAGTTGCTAAGACAGAATCTCTAAATGCACATAGAATCACAGCATTACGCACAGTTTCAGAAATAGCATAGGTGATAGTTTTTAATGCTTGTTTATCTTAACACATGTTTGCTAAGTGTAGAGCATGGTTGCAACATGAATAATAACTGATATTAATACATTTATCCTAAGACATTATCTCTAAATGAAGTTTCAGAACATGTTTACAAGGCAGAATCACATAATAGCGATTTTGTTTTTTGGTATTATTTGCCCTATAGACAGGATTTCTAAGTGAGGGCAATAAATGATGACATGCTGAAAGAAGACAGTGTATATGAGCCTAAATAGCATGATATCTAATGCATGGCATGCTTGGCATATGTTGTACCTAAACATGGATACTATTGCGCAAAGAGAAAGTAAACCTATAAACATGGTCTCTACCCTTGATTATACTACAGCATGCATATCACCCACCCATTTTTTCACTATCCGACCCCAGAGTTATTTACAATTAGTTATTACAGACCGTTGAATAGGAATTACATAACTGAAAATAAATAAAATAATAATTAACTATAGGGAGCCTACAGAATAGGCCCAGATTCTCCATGTCCTCAATGCCAGGTAACGTTTCACAACCTTTTCACAATTCGGGTGTGTCAGAGTTCCCTAAGGACCTCAAGGGATCCCGGGAAATGCTCACACCCAGATTTCATAGCCAAGATAGAGTAAGTGCAGTGTGAAAAGGAAAGCTTTAGTGTGTCAAAGTTTTGAGGGAGCTCAAGGGTCCCAAGGCAATGCTCACACAAAAGGGGGAGAAGTTAATGGTCTAAGAGTAGAGTGAGAGTGCTTGATATAGTTTGAAAACTTTGGGTAAGAAAACAGTTTTGGAAAAGAGACTTAATGGAAATAACTTTCATAACAAAAGTTTAACTCATGAAAACAATTTGGTAGAACATAAACACCAATCTCAGAACGAAGGCAAAGTCAGCATCACACAAAGGACCTAGATTGGTCCAACAACCACAAAAGAGGGGTAAGGGGATTTGAGGGACACATAGGTACAGAGTACTGAACATGTAACAGGTAGGAGTATGCATAAACAATCAGAGATCCTAAGGGGATTAGGAATTGGGGAATACAATGGGGAATAGGATCAGAACATCATAACATTACCAAATAGTTAAGACTCCAATCAGAATAATGTACCAAACACAGGCATGGGGGATTCATATAAGAAACATGTATTAAGTATACAGAGACATGTTGGTCATGACAAACAAGGCATAACTTAACATGTATATGGGCTTCAGGATCTTAATTACATGTTGAATAGCAAAGCAATAAATTAAAGCAAATTAGAAGCACAATGAATTGCAATAGTAGTAGAAACATATTGGTCGGAGAACTGAAATCTGAATTAGAACATACCAGTGAGGTGAAGAAAGCAGTAACACAAAGAAAAACATAGGAGATGCACAGTAGTTAGCCTTGGCTTGCAGCCGGCTAACGTAGAGTAGTAGCAAGTAGCACAGAAGAGAGAATAGAGAGAGTAGCAAGTTTTAGTTGTGAGAGAGAGAGAGAGAGAGAGAGAGAGAGAGAGAGAGAGTTGAACATATTAGTTATGTCTGTTTGCTAATGAAAGAGTAGGGTATATATAGTTTGAAAGCGGGCAGAAGAATAAGGTAAAAATAATAGTTCATCAGTAATTATAGAAATAAACATTATTTAGAATCAATTTAGTATACAGACTCCCTTTAGTTAAGGAATCATACCCAAACGGTAACAAGTAGTGGCAAAATAAGGAAAGGAATCAAGTAAAGTGTATATAATTATAGAAATAAACACAATTAGGATCCAATCAATAGAAGTGTTCCCCACAATTAAGGAGTCACAGTTCACACAGATACCACAGTGGTAAAATAAGGAAAGAGAACTAATTGAAAGACTGATTTTAATCGTACAAAGAGTAGTAAAGAATAGGGCATGTGATTAGGGCTAGGTACAGAATATATTAATTAAGGAAACTATATAAGAATTAATTGACAGCATACTTAGAAAATAATTCTGAAAATTAGCAAGAGATCCCTCGAAATCACAGGGAATAAATTATCAAATAAGGCAAATGTCACACAAATATGCAAAATCAGTAAAGAGTTCTAAGGAAAATACACTGAATCACAGGTTTAAGGAAAATATCACAGTTCTAAGGAAAATTCTTGAAGTCAGTAAAGAATGTCATGCAAGATCAGTGAGGTATTAGTCATAGAACTTCAGGGATTCTCAAATAGAGAAGATAGCATTAATTTATCATAACACAATGAGAATAAGCAGGTAATATACAAGAATCAGGACCATAAGAAGACCAGTATCAAATAAGAGTTAGGGTTCCATATGGAACACAGTTTGAGTCATAGCATAGACATGATATAGGCAGGAGTAATCGAACCCAGAAACCCTAACAAGCAAGCATAAAGTAAAATCACAGCATCATAGGATATTCATGAGAAACACACAGATTAACTAAACATAGTACCAAAGACGAACTCAGAAACTTAAGAAAAATTAGGGTTTTTCAACAGAATAACTCGGATAAAGGATAAGGCTCAAACAAACGTTTAAACACAGTGTGAGTCATAGATTAATACCAAAAATCAGAAGAAAAGCGTTCTTTTTGAAAAGGGTTGAAACCCTAGTTGAAGATGAAGAGTCGCTTTTACAAAAATCGGAAAAACCTTTGAGGAAAACAACAAAAAGCTCATAATATACACATATCTAAAATAGATCTAAAAGAAATCGGAAAATCTTAAGAGTTAGGGTTTCAGAGAACCCAGAGAAGATAAGAAAACCTTAAAATGTTACCGGCTTTGGCCGAAAAAGTCATAGATCTTACTCGAACGGCCGGAGGTGGCCAAAAAATGGCATGAAGGACCATGGGTAGGAGTTGAACCGCTCCAGGTTCACCTGAGGACCTCAGGGTAACATCAAATCGTTGTGGGGTGAAGCAAAGGCTAGTGGATGGTGAGAGGACATAGCTTCCGGTGAGGGAGGTGACCGGAAAAGATGGACAGAGTCCATCGGAGAGGAGGAAGACGATAAGGTTCTAGAGAGAACCAGAGATAGAGAGAGAGGGATGTAAAAAGATGATTGAACGGGGAGTGAATGAGGGGAAGGGGGGTAGTCGTTAGGCCTTAATTTGGTAAGAGTGAATCTGGGTCGTTGATCTAATTTGATCAACGTCCAGATTACACACAGGATTGGGTCGGGTAGGCTTAGAGATTGGCTTGGGTCGTTTTGGGCTAAATTTAATGGGTTAGGACCAAATTTGATTTAGGCTATATTTTAAATAAAAATTGGCTACTTGTTAAATACCCAATTACATAGGTAAATAATTAACAAAAATAGCTAATAATTACATAAAATGAAATTAAGGCTAAATAAGTGAAATTAAGGTAGTTAACTAGTATTTAAAATATAGAATGACCGATTATTGAATTAAAATAGCATGGCTATAGTTGCAAAATTGTTGTGACTATAGCCAAACAATGCCAAATTGACTAATTTGTGAAATAATTAAATCCTAATAGGATTAAAAATGATGTATAGAGCTAAGAAATATTTTGAAATTATTTGTAATGCAATATATGAATAATTATTGGATGTAAAGTACAGAATAAATTAGAAAAATAAATTGATAAAAATATGGAAAGTTATGAAAAAATACCAATTATCATAAAAAGTGATTTTGAAGGTATATATGCAAATTTTTAAAATAATTTGAGGAAAAATTGGGTATCAACAAAAGATAATGCCAGTGACCTCTATGTTAGAGTAAGTGGGTGAGTTTTGAATAATGGGTGGTACTTGTAAGTCAAATCTTTAGGTGAAGATGTTACGCTTTTGTGCTTAGTCTGTTTTAAGTATTCTTGGTGTGATGGGTTAGGAGAATTGTTTAAAAAGGTCATGTCCATATAAAGTGTAGTTTGTTTACTCGAGGACAAGAAATGGTTTAAGTGTGGTGTGTTGATGATATTCTATAATTACGTTTTTTAGTCGCTTATTACACTCTAATTTACTATACTTTAATCGAGTTTGAGCTTTAATCGCTAGTGTTTTGCACTAATTGTGTGTTTTATGTCGTGTAGGAATGATTCCGAGCTATGTAGATGTTAGGGAATGAATTCAAGTGATTTGGAGCTTTGAAATATGAGTAAAATCCCAAGGAATTAAGTCGGGATCGTGTTCGGGCATCAACGGATGATAGTTAAGAACGGACGAAGAATTGAGTAGGCATATTGTGCATTGTCTAGTAAATTGCATGTAACTTTTCTCTCAGAACACCATTTGGGCTCCACAATATATGATTGGAACTCTAATTCAAAGGGATACAACTTTCATATTTTACGTTTTACCAAATTCCAAAGAGAACTGGGTGAAAAACGCAGTCGAATCTGCAACCTCGGATCTGGCCGCGGATGTGAGGCAGAACACTGAGTAAAATCCGCGGCCGCGGACGTCCTAACCAGAAAAAGTATCCTTTTTCGAGTAGGAGAAGGTATAATTATTTGGGCCCGACCCTACTTGGTATATATACATAGAAAAACGTTATTTTTTGAACTTTTGACACAGATTCGACCTAAGGAAGCAGAGACACAATAGGAGCAAGGCGGAAAATTCTTCTATGAGTTTTTCCTTACTCTTCCTATTTTTCATTGTTGATTATGAATTTTAGTATTGTAGTTTTACATACTATTATGAATAGATAATTTGTTATCGAGGGTTTTGATGGAACTTTTTGTAGGATAAATTCTTGTTATGTTTTTATACAATTGAGCCATTGGATTTATCTACTTGTTCAACTACGTTTATATTGTGGTTAGTTGAAGAGCTCCCAATCGACTGTGCCTATTTAGTGTGTATTACTCAGGAGAGAGTGCATAGTTAGGTAGTTTTTGAACAACATCACTCCTAACATATATGAGGGATCAATACGGAGGGTTTAAAGGTGGGATTAGGGATAACGAAACCTTGGTGCGATCCGAGTGAGCCGTACTTATGCCAGCTAGCGTAATTCGGGAGAATATGTCTAGTAAATTGTGGTAGTTACTCGGTAGAGAATTACAACACACAGAGCGCTCATGATCGGTAGAGAATACTTAGGCGAAATTATAGAAGACGTAGAGAAGGATTCCGACAATTGGGGAAATCATAAATCTAGACCTCATTGGTCTTTTCTCCAACTTGTAGTATCGTCAGTGTTAATTTACTATTTTAATTTGTTATTTGATTGTTTAAACACAAGAATTTTAATATCTATAAGTTAGGAATTGGTCAAGCTTGTATTCTTGGTGATAGTGAACAACTGTAGCTAAGCCTTAGTTCTCTGTGGGATTCGACTCCGGACTTGTAAACCGGATTATATTTGCAACGATCGCTTAGTCCTCTTTATAAGGCATAGTTGGGCGTGATTATCAGGCTTCCAGGCCCTCTTCTACATATGTCCATAAGGCACCGGATACCACTATTGATGGCATCCCCGATGATGGTCGAGGGGCAGATGCCACAGCTGCCGGCCTTAAGCGAGAAGAAAGAGGTTTGGGAGGACCGATTCGTTAGTTTGGCTGCTTTCTCCAGTTTCCGTGAGTGGTGTCCAACAAGTTCGCTAACTCTTGAGAGTCAATTCCAATTGAAAGACTTAGAAAAGTACAACCCTGCAGTCTTGAGACAGTTCAGAGAGCGAAAAGGGTGGATGTAGTTCACTCTAAGCGTGGTGGATGCAAAGGAATATATTGTCTGGGAATTTTACGGCAATGTGGCGCACATCAAGAAGGGGTCAAAGGTTACAAAAGTTAGAAACCTCAAGTTCCGACTTGACCATCATACCTTGAACACTTACCTGGGGTTTGATGATACCGAGCCCATAGAGTACTTAGAGAAGTTTGCACTTGGGGAGGCAGCTCATCCTTGATTGGCAGAGATTCTTGCATCTCCTGGACCACCACCACCATGGATCACATGAGGGGTTCCTATTCAGAGGAACAACCCAAACCCTGAGGCTAAGGGATGGCAGACCTTTGTCTACAGCAGGCTAAACTCGTGCAAGATTGAGACATATCTTCCAATCCCGCGGGCAGTTCTAGTTGCTTCCATCATGGACGGGTACCCGATCAATATGGGTGTCGAGATGTTGTCCAACATCTCTGTGATTGCTAGGCAGGAAGACTCATCCTACCTATATCCCAACACTATTACAGAGCATCTCACGGGTGCAGGGATTGAGCCAAGGGATTATGATACGAAGGTGCGGCCGAAGAAGCCTTTCTCATGGTATTCTTTGATGGGTGATGAAAACCCAAAGAAGAAGGTTCAACCTCTTACTACCGCATGCCAATATGGGGATCCAGCTATGGTAGCTGTAGAGGTAGTTGGCGGTCCATCTACTTCAATCGAGCCTTCCTCCAGTGCCACAGCGATGCCTTCACCAACATCTTCAGCCCCCACTTCCATTCTTGCCACAGGTTCCACCTCGGCTTTGAAGCCGATGCATATTCCAACTGCTCCACTCTCTGCTCTGCGAGTATCCAAGACACTGTCGAGCCTCTATAACTAGATGCAGACAGCCACTACAAAGCTGTCTGACATATCTAGTGCTATTACAGCACAGTCATCCATTCCGGGACCCTAGATTCCCCCGATAGTGGAAGAGACATTGAAGAAGCTCTTGGAGAACCAGACCACCATAATGAAGACTTTGGTAGAGCATGGGTCACTGATTAAGGAGCTAGGAAAGGAAGTGAAGAACATGAGAAAGTCCCAAGCTTCAAAGAAGTAAGTTGACAAGCTCCGGAGACAGGTGACCAATATTGCAGCAGCCGGAGACCTACCATTTGAGATGCTGATTGATCCAGCTCTTGCACCACCAGCACCATCTGGCCAGTCTCAGGAACCAGACATGGCTGCCGACACGGTCGAGACAGTACGTCAGATGTTCACCAACCCAGTCACTCCCAGAGTTGAGGATGATGAGATCCAGTTAGAATAGACTGAGGGCAGTGACATTGCTTTGTACACAGAGATGTCCAAGGAGCATAGGGAGTCTTCTTCACTCTTTCCCTTCCTTTACTATTATTTGTAAGCACTGAGGATAATGCTTATTTTTATTTGGGGGGTGGAGCTTATTTGATTTTATTTGATGATTCTGAGACATTTGGCATGTAATAAACTTGATACTATTTTCTTCTTTTTTCTCATTATGTATATATTCTCTCTCCTCTCTCATTATGTATATTCTTTACGCTTTCAATAGTTTTTATTTGTAGCTTCTTCATTTTAGCTTTTGTTTTCTTATTAATTAGCATTTAATTTAGTAGCTTTTTTTATTTAGTAGCTTCTTTTTTATGTATTAGTAGATAATACGCCTTTGGTTTTCTTAATACCACGGTTCTTTCCAAAGGTAGTTTTTGTGTGAATCAGGTGACTTTTCCCAATGATGGATGGCGTGACAACCTTCTTAAGGAATGAGTCTGTTTTGTGTTTAGGAGATAATAGTAGTAATAATGAATAAAAAGACCTGATTAAGTCCAACTCAAAGAGTCAAACATGTTTCATTTGGAACCAACAGATTTAACTACTTGCTTATGGTTAGAGACAAGGATTTTTAAAAGGAAATAGCTCTAGTTAGTGACTTTGTAACTCTTGTGTTGACTTTGATATCATCAAGTGGACTAATTTGACCATAGTGATCTTCAATCTTGATCGTGGTCATTGTGGGTCCTCGACTCTATCCTCTTTAACAATCTAGTTGCATGAGGGGTGAGATGCTTTGTTGTTAGTCCAGGTACTCGTGCAAAAGGTCTAGAACTTGACCCCAATGTGTTTTAAAGCGAGATCGTAAGTTTCACTTGACTTGAGAAGTGATTGTAGGCTTTCCTTAGCCCGTTTGAGTTTTCTATTGCCTAGAAATGATGCCATCCCTAGTCAACCCCTTCGAGCCTTTAACCTTTCCCATTTGAAAACCATGTACAATCCTTGACCAGTTCTATCGTGACCCTCTCTTGGCACCCGAGCTTTCTTTAACACTCATTTGAAACAATTGGCTAAAAAGGTAAGTTTGGGGGAGAGACGAGGAAATTGAAACAAAGGTATCAAGGCGCAAAAATAAAAAAGAAATGATGAGAAGGAAAGGCAAAGAAAAGGAAAGCACAAAAAGAGAAATGCAAAAAGTGAATAAACGAAAGAGTTGAAGGGATTCAAAGAAAGGAAATGATCCCAACTATAGATAAATATGAATGGAATGATCAAGAAAGAGTGATGTTAAGTCTCTCTAGTCCCCCAAGGAAAAGAAAGTGCCTCAGGGAATCAGCAAAGTGTGAGCCGAGAATTGAAAGATGGTGTGCTTAAGGAAGGTGTAACCACTTATCCAGATTGTACCAATCCCTAATCCAAAAGCCTTCATTGCATTCCGAAAGAAGTCCTACCTGTTTTAAGCCGAGTGAGCTACATTAGTGGTGATCTACATTAGGGGCAAGCTTATGGTACCAGAATCCATACTTGTGACATTCTCTTGAGAGAGATGAGTGAACCTCGCACACACATGGGAAAGTTGAAGCTTTCTGAGAGTTCAAATTCTTAAGTGAGCTTGGCAAATGAAGAGTAGAGGATAAGGATATTGGGATCCACCCAGACCTACAAGATAGAGCGAAAGTCCTTGATGAGTAAAGTCAGCCATTGATGCTCGAATGTCACAATAGAGTTATATATGCTTAAATGTTTAACTTATTGCCTTGTCAATAATGCATGAGTGGTGTGGGTAATTGTTGGTCCCAATTGAGGTGTGAATGATTCACCCATGGCTAGTTGTAATGTCCCTTAACTTTTGGATGTGGGAACTAATTTATTTGCTTGAGGACAAGCAAAGACTTAAGTTTGGGGGAGTTGATAAGCGGGGATTTTGACTACTTATTAGCACCTTTTAGCTTTTGTTTTTGTCTAAAATCATTAAATTGTGTTTTCGAAACTGATGAAATATGCTAAATTGCAAGAATGTTGGAAGTTAGATTCCCAAGATGAAACTTGGCTCAAAAAGGAGTAATCTAAATACAAGGCAATAAAAGGAACAGAAGTTACAAAGTGCGGACCGCATATTTTTATCTACAGTCGCAGATGATGAAACGAAAACCCATCAAATATTCTGGAAAATTGCGGACTGCACAAGAATTGTGTGGCCGCAAAATATGAACTTTAGATCAACTTCAGTGAATGTGCAAATTCCAAAATCAAAGTCCTTCAGAATTGCGGACCGCAGAAGAAGTGCCTTGCGGCCGCAGAAGTACAGGTGCGGACCGCAAAAGATCAAGTTGCGCTCGTTGTAATAAGTGTGCGGACTGTAGAAATTATGCCTTGCGGTCATAGAACCCCCGACTCCTACAAGATGAAGAATTATGCGGACCGCACATGGAATTGTGTGACCGCAGAACCTCCCGAGGGGCATTTTTGTCTGAAATTGTCATCTTTGAATAAATAGAAGAGTTTCACTAAATTAGGTCACGTTTTGACATCAGCAAGTCTTGTATCTGTTTTT
The DNA here is from genome assembly GCA_005239495.1 of Nicotiana undulata. Taxonomy (NCBI): domain Eukaryota; kingdom Viridiplantae; phylum Streptophyta; class Magnoliopsida; order Solanales; family Solanaceae; genus Nicotiana; species Nicotiana undulata. Next base: position 55,516 of record ML266403.1, on the reverse strand, counting down.
CTTTACTTATTTAGGAAACTTTAGCTTATTTTGGTGATTTAACATTGGATTTCTCTATTTCAATCTTTCAATTTGAGTTTATTTATCTTTTCTTCTTTGTTTCTTCTATACGCACTATAAGTAGCTAGATTGTTTTACTAGGATTGTGACTTAACCCTAGTGCTTAAACCATATGGGTGATTAAATTTATACTTGTTTATTCATGGGTGTTTATTATTTAGCTTAGTTCATGCTTTATTTGTGGAATTAATGGTTGCAAACATTGATTCATACCTATTTGACTTAGTCTCTCCTTGAGAAAGAGGGACCTAGTTTAGGTTAACTTAGCTAACAAGGAATTGGGTCAATTGAGAGATTGAATAACCCAATTAAAGGGTTCAACATAAAGATAGTAACAACCCGACTTGAGCTCTTATCAACCGTTTTGGTAGATACTCATTTGGTCTTGAGAAAACCAAATTAGGCAAAACCACTCTCTGACCGAGAGGTATTGAGTGGGCAACATAGTGTTGTGAGCTATAATACACCCTAGTCAATAAAACGAGCATAAAAGTCTTTATCCCATTAGGCAAACACATAGGTCATGGTCACATCCCTAGGCCTTTTTATATCTTTGGAAAACACTCAAAAACAATCTTCTCTAGTTTATACCTTTAGATTTGAAATCATTAGTCAAATTTTAGAAGTAAATACAAAACCGTGTTTGTGGAAGTGCAATCTAGATGCTTCACGTACGTATTCCGAATATAAACTACTAACTCCCATCACAACTCCTTGAGGATTCAATCCTGACTCCTTGTGCGATTTTATTATTGCATACAACCGTGTTATACCTCTTGTGAGGTGTGCATTTGGACGTGATCAGAGGTATACATGTGTTTCCCTCCCGGTATGTCTTCATCTCCATCTTCTTCTTCTCATGTCTGCAGGCTCCACAAATCGTTGTATGGCCTTAAACATGCCTCGAGACAGTGGTACGCCAGTCTATCATCTGCTTTGGCCACTATGGGTTTCATTTCTTCCCTCAATGACTATTCTATTTTCTTAAAAATAGATGGCGGTCTGGTAACTATTCTTGCAGTATATGTTGACGACATACTGATGACTGGAACAAATAAGCGCGAAATTAGTGATCTGAAATAATTTCTTGACTCTGAATTTATAATAAAGGATTTGGGAATGGCACATTACTTTCTTGGTATGGAAATGGTGCGTGAAAAGGGTGGATTGGTTTTTATGCAAAGAAGATTTGCAATGTAACTGCTTTCTGAATTTAATTGTACAGGTTTGCGACCTGTTTCCACTCCATTGGATCCCAATTTCAAACTTTCCTCTCTTTGTGGAACACCTCTTCCAGACCTTCTCATGTATAGAAGCCTTTTAGAAAAGTTGAATTTTCTAAAAGTTTGACTAAGAGTTTTTAGCAAACACTCGACCGGACATATCCTTCGAAGTCCAAACTCTTAGTCAATATATGCAATCATCCTGTACAGGTCACTTCCAAGCAGCTATGCACACCCTACGTTATTTGAATGGAGATCCTAGTCCTGGACTATTCTTATCCTCTACGCCGTCTTTTCAGATATTGGCCTATTGCGATTCCGATTGAGCTTCATGTTATGATACGTGTCGGTCAGTGAGTGGCTTCTTCTTGAGTCTTAGTGGAAGTCCGATTTCTTGGAAGTCGAAAAAGCAACCGGTTGTTGCTTTATCCTCGATTGAAGCAAAATATAGATCAATGTGACGTCTTGTTGCAGAAATAACTTGGTTGGTTCGTCTCCTTCAAGATCTAACTGCCACTCAGATATTGCATGTTCCTCTCCACTGTGTTAGTCAAGTGGCGATCCATAATGCTAAAAACCCTGTCTTTCACAAACGAACGAAACACATAGAGCTTGATTGCCATTTCGTTGGTGAGAACATACTTGATGGTTTACTTTCACTTTCGTTTGTTTCGTCTTCTTCCTAATTGGCAGATCTCTTTACAAAAACCCTCGACAGACCTCTTCATCATTCTCTGTTATCCAAGTTGGGAGTTTGAAAATTGGCCTCCAACTTGAGGTGGGGTGTTGACAAAGAAAATATTGCTAGGAATGGTTCACAAATTGTCGAGCAGGCTGTGACCTAAAAAGAAGCTTTTGTTTTGATTAAGAATGCTTTCATCTCCGTCTGAAGATTGAAAGAAGGACCTACTTAGAGTATAGAGGATATTGGATTTGGGCCAACAACTATTGGGCCTGTGTTTTATTGTTTGGGCTCACAGAACCTTGGACCTAATTTGGCTATGACTAGAGAGATCCCAACTAAAAGAATGTTCTAGAAATGATTTTATTTGTTGTACAAATATTTTTTTATTTATCCAGTAGTTAATTATCAACACACAAATAGATAGGGACACCCGTACACAAATAGAATTGGGACACCTGTAACAGTTGGTTATTTCTTAGATTCTTTCTAGGTTTCATATATGCGTGAGCTACTGTACGGATTGAGATAAGAAATACAAAAGAAAATTTCTCCAAATCTTTCTAATTCATTACACTAATTTAGTACTAGTAAGGGTGTACATAGGTCGGGTTGGTTTGAATTTTTCAATTACCAAACGAAATCAATGATGTCGAATTTTGAAATCTATAAACCAACCCGAATCAACAAAGTTGGGTTTTTCAATCTCGATTTTTCTCAAATTTTTCGGGTTTTCGAATTTTTTTTCGGGTAAAGTATAGCACAAAATATGTAACTTGCACTCCATCTATGGGCTATAGAATTTATTTACTATTCAAGAATGTTAAGTCCGAACTTGAAATAATACGTTAAAAGTTAAAACTATAAAAAAATTAAGAAATATTTATAAATTACAGTATAAAAATAATTATATGTATACAATATCTTTAAAAATTGTATAAATGTACTGTTGGGTTGGTTTGATTTTCGTATGACTTTTTTTAGTTTAAATCAAACCAAACCAATTATGGTCAGATTTTTTTTTCAATACCAAATCAAATTACAATTTAATATTTTTCCCCGATTTGACTCGAATTATCGGTTTGATGCAATTTATCGATTTTCTTTGTACAGCCCTCCTGAGTGCTAGTATGAAACTTAATGATATGATTAATCTGACTTTGCATCTTATATGCCTACTAAAAAGATAAAATACTCTTTACAAGATTTTTTTACTTTTAGTTTTTAATTTGATACTTCTAATTAAGTATAAATGGATCATACTCAGTTCAGTTGGTATGATTGCACCAGCTTCACAGCTTTTTTGTTTCTTATGTTGTTATGTTGTAAATAGAACGATACAATTATAAAAGGAATTAATAATTATACATTTTTAATCAGTATTACAAATTCTATAACAGTTGCATGCACATGATGGCATTGAGATATTACTACTCTAGAAGTTCTTAAAAAGCTATGAACATGTGCACGAGAGTGCAGCCGCTAGCCACATAAACTACCGACCATTGTTTTGCAATTTGCATTTGAAGGTGTTTTTTTCCCATTATTCTTCTTCTGAATTTGTTAAGAGTTATTAACGGCATTAAAAACCTAAAATGCAGGCTATAAGAGTTAATGAGCGTGAATGGATAGAATTCCTCCGCCCCTATCTAGGAGTTTGAAAAGGTAAAATTGTTGGTAAAGAGAGCTTCACTCATTTAATGGGTCATACACTGACATGAATCCGGATTAATCGTGATCCTAATATAAATATTGGGCATCACGCGAAAACCAAAAAGAAAAAAGAACCAAAAAAGAGATTCTTACGAGAATGTGCAGAAAAAAAACACTATTTACCAACTAGCTATTTTAGTCATGTTACCAAAAATAGCCAAAACAACTATCAATAATATACTACATTCAAAAACTATAGAAAAAAATTAACAATTTCTTTCTCTGGATATTCTTGTGATTCGTTGAAAACACATATATAAAGCAATATACAAATTTTGACGAAGTTTGAATGTAGGTTAGACTAGTTTGGAGCCAAATTCATTATTAATGATATACAATATTAAAAAATTAGGTAGAAAAGTATTTTCTTTTTTTAATTTGGGTATGGTTGAAATTCGTAGAAAACATATGGATGAGGTAATATACAAAGTTTGAGCAACATTGGGGTGATTTAAACTAATTTAGTATCAAAATTCGTAGTTAAAATCGAGGTAAAATATTCTTCTGCGACACATATATCAAACGTGTATCATGCATGTATCTCACACACAGATATACATGGATACATGTGATACATATTTTGATACATATGATACGATATGATATACAAATGATACACAATGTGATACACATATCATCTTTTTCCATGTTCATTTTTTACTTCGACAATTTAAACCCCTTCAAAACTCCACAAAATTATCCCAAAACTGATATTCGAATTTCTTAAAATGTACCCAATCTCAACAACATCCACTCGAAATAATTTTCAATTTCAAAAATCTAAATTTTTGAATTCAAGCTTCAATAGTTGTCCATGGAGTTTTTGGTTTAATCGTTCAATCCAATCCTACAAAATAACGTTTAATAATGATTTCTAAATCGAATTATGGAGCTTGATTCTCTGAATTTCAACTTAAATGAATTAAAACATTGTTGAAGTCCAATGTCCTCGAAAAGCTTGAACTACTTTTGTGTTTTGGCAAAATAGATGTGTTACAAAATGATATTTGGGCTATTTTTGGTAGATACTTTATTTTGGGTTAGTTTTGGTTAAAAAATTTAGGAATTTTTACATTCCTATGCCACCTTATTACCCTCAATGTTTAAGGTTTGACTTAAATACACTTAGTATACCAAATTACTAATTATATACCATAATTAATTTAGGGGTATAATTAATGGGCAGTTTTTTACTCCTTAATTAAAGGTGTTCATATATCCCACGTTTCTCTCTCCCCCTATCCTAAGACCAGCGTCGTTTTGCCCCTCCCCTTTCTTCCTCTTATCCATTCCTTACTCGCCGGAAAAGAGAGATGATGCTCAACGTCACCTCTCCCCGTCCTTTGAACACCCAGCACCTCATCAAATCGTTAGTCATCGAAACCACCCAAACTCCAGTTGAAAAACAGCCTCAAACACAACTAAATCTGATTTGCTCAAATACAACTAATAAAGAGGAAGGCCAGTGGATTTGCTCCACCCATCTACAATAACGACAACAAGAACACAGTCAACGCGGTTCCCAAGCGGAAGACTTAAACTGATTTGTAGTTTTTTTGTAGTTTTTTTGCAGAAATTTTGTAGATGAAGAGAAAATTTTGTAGTCAACATTTTTTTTCAACATAGATTATAGTTTAATTGTAGTATAAATGTAGTAATTTTGCAGATACCCTTAAAAACAATACAACTTTTATACAATACTAAAACTGATTTGTATTTTATTTGTAGTTTTTTTGTAGAAATTTTGTAGACGAAGAGAAAATTTTTTAGTCAACATTTTTTTTCAACATAGATCGTAGTTTAATTGTAGCATAATTGAGATTTTCGACATAATTGCATTTTTTGCAGAAGATTCGTAGAAGTTTTAGTCGTTTTTTATTTGTGAAAACAGAAACAAAGCATCTACAATCAGAATACAAATAATCTACAATTTATCTACAAAATATCTACAAATTGGGTACATTGAATTTTAATATCCCAATTCTCATTCGATTGTAGTTTAATTGGGATTTTCGACATAATTGCGTTCTTTTGCAGAAGATTTGTAGAAGTTTTAGTCGTTTTTTATTTGTGAAAACAGAAACAAAGCATCTACAATCAGAATACAAATAATCTACAAAATATCTACAAACTGGGTACATTGAATAGAAAGAAACGAAAATTAATACAGTGTGATTTGCGTTTGAGAATTTCTGAAAGAATCTTTAATTCCCCAATATTAGCGCGCCTAAATAAGGAATTCTAATGCTACAATGATTCCTTATTTAATGAAATATCTAGAAGAATATTTACTTCCCTAATTTTAGCGCCTAAATAGGAAGATTATAGCTACTAAGATTCTGCATTTAATGCATTGTATATTTTTTGTAAAAAAACTGTTAACAGGGCGGGTAATTTCCAAACCATGAACATATTTGATAATATAGTTTCCTATATGGTATAGGAGCGAAAAAATCCCAAAAATTAATGAACTCACAATTTGGATAGTTTCTTCAAAATGAAAAGGAGAAATTAGTTGAATGTAATGAGGCTATCCCTAACCGATTTAGATTTTAGATGTTGCGCATAAACCCAATGATAAGGGATTTTCAGCCCAATTATTCTTTTAGCCCACTCCAACACTTTCACAGTTCACCCATTGATTTGTAAAAATTACGCGGGGCGTTTTATTTGGTCGCCTCCATTTAACCTATACTCATATTTTTAAAATTATTTAATCTATACCGTAATTTTTACAATTTCAGGCGCCTCATTCTTCCTGCTACCTGTGCAAACTTCAGCTTATTTAGTGCTGAAGTTTTTAGAAATGAACTAAATAGCTTCAGCATCTTCTGCTGAAGTTTTTGAAAAAGCTTTATGACAAAACTAAACTTCGGCTTATTTAGTGCTGAAGTTTTTAGAAATGAACTAAATAGCTTCAGCATCTTCTGCTGAAGTTTTTGAAAAAGCTTTATGACAAAACTAAACTTCGGCTTATTTAGTGCTGAAGCTTTTACAAAAGAACTAGTTTTTGAAAAAGCTTTATGACAAAACTAATGAATCCAGGTTAAAATTTCAGCTTATTTAGTGCTGAAGTTTTTACAAATGAACTAAATAACTTCAGCAGCTTCTGCTGAAGTTTTTGAAAAGCTTTATCACAAAACTAATGAATCCAGGACAAACGTCAGCTTATTTAGTGCTGAAGTTTTTACAAATAAACTAAATAACTTCAGCTTCTTATGCTGAAGTTTTTGAAAAAACTTTACGAAAAACTATTGAATCCAGGACAAAACTTCAGCTAGAACATGCTTAAGTGCAGCAAATAGAGAACAAAACTTCAGGTAGTAGAATGCTTAAATTCAGCAATTACAAACAACTTCAGGCCCGACTCCTAGAATGCTGAAGTTTTTGTGATTGTCTTTGATACTTCAGGCCCGTATGCTTGAAGTTTATACGAAAAATAGGTACGCTTGCAATTTTTTTTACAAAGCGGATATAAGTTAAAACGTGACACAAAAAGCGGGTATAAATGCAAATGCCCCCATAAATATCACTACTTAGATGGACGGCTTGTACATCAAAAGTGAATGGGATTTTTACCTGTATGTACTACATTAGAAATTGGTTTACCTTTACTGTTTAGGTTTTAACTTAATTACGAGTTGATATACAATTATATACATATTAATATTAATGAGTATCCTATTATATTAGGAATTGAATAGGAATTTCCCTATTCGCGCTCTCTCTTCGATCTCTTTCTCTATCTCTTTCTCATTCTCTATCAATATTCTTATATTAATATCTTCATGTGAATTAACTGAAGAAGTAATACTAATGTTAAGTGAAAAAAAGAAAGAAGATTAGTACCTAGCAAAGTTCTTGCTTCAGATCCTATGAAAACAAGGAAACAAATAAGAAAGAAATTAGCTCAGATGAAGAGAATCATTTTAATTATCTTTCTTTTAGCCATATGGAATCAATAAACAAAATAGTATTAATTAGAAGCGAGTAGATTGAATTGAAAATTATGGTAATCCATTAAAAAATCCATTGATGGCTATTAAAAAGTTTCAAAGCTTTGAATTCGAAAATATAATTTTATGAAATTATTTTTTGTATGGATTGTGTGTTGTTGCAAATGATTGGGAATATCCGTTAGAGTTTATATCTCAAATTTGAGACAATTTGATGAATATTCGAGGTGGTTTTGGTGGAAATTTCATATTGAAATTCGGAAAAGCAGACATGAACAAATTGTATATAGTTTGTATGTCCAATGTAGAAACTGTACAAAAAGTATCTACAGTTTACATAATTGTATATGAGTTGTATATAAATTGTATGTAAATTGTAGTTTTTGACTAGATTTTGTATAAAAAAATGTGTATTTATGTTGTGGATATATTGTAGATTTTGACCGGATTTGTATATATTTTATAAAAAGCTTTTGTTACTTCTTATAAATATGAAAACTTAGACAAAATTGGATAAATAAGTTTAAGATCTTGTATATACACGAAAAAGTCCCAAAGTTAATTCAGTGTTTCAGTAACTGAACTGCAATATATCAGTATTTGAAAATGTAAACTTCAATATTTGAAATAATACTGGTTTGAGAAGTCTTTCAAAGGGTTTTCAATCACAATTCTTTTAACATTTTACAAACTTTTTTTCCAAATGATATTCATGTTTAAATACTATTTTAATTTCCAAATACTCGTTTTAAATTTTAACTCCAGACAATTATTTTTCAACTTCAAAATTAAATACTTTCCTAGCGCTTACTAAACACCCTGACTTAGAAGGCAAAGAAAAAGGGATAAAATTCAGAAATACCAATCTTCTCCGTCGCTATTACTAAAGAAGGCTTATTTACCAAAATTGTGGACAACAAGTTGTTATCAATCCTATGCAAATTGTGCTGGCAGGACCCATTTAGTTGGGCCCATAAGAAAGCTCTTGCTTTTGTGATCTTCTTCCATCCAATTACAAAGGGTATATTTAGCTGTACTTCCATAAATAGCAATATTGCATAATAGAGACAACAACTGTAATTCATATGCGATGTTTTCATGTTTTCCTAATTTTAGTAGCTCCAATTTAAAGACAAATCAGAGAATAGACCTTACTATATGTGTTTCAATAGGTTAAATGTCACATTTTCTCAATACAATGATGTAACACTGAAAACCAATTTGGTTTTAAACATCACTTCTGCAATAACTTTAGACACCTCAATTGTTTTTCACATTCATTGTCGAATCCAAGAATGGGGTTACTTCTTAAAAAAGCATTTTCCATTGAAAGCTGAAACAACATGAATAAAATTATGTACCTAAAGCACCAATAAAATGCTAGTTTCAAGCGGACTTTCTAATCATGACTCGTTTTGAGCATTTGCACTTCTTTCGGTAGCTTACGGGCGTGATTAGCTCTGTATTATGTATTATGACTTATGTGAACCAACGGTTTTGGTTTTCAGGTTATTCGGAATCGATTTGGAAGAATGAATTTCATGATATACGCTTTAAGTTGGAAGAGTTGACCAAGTTTCACATTTTATGAATTTGACCCCGGAATGGAATTTTGATGGGTCTAATAGGTCCGGATGGTGATTTTTGACTTGGGCGTATGCCCGGATTTGCATTTGGGTGTTTCTAGAAGGTTTCGGCACAAATTGGCGAAAATTGGAAATTTGAAGGTTTGGAAAGTTCATAAGTTTGACCGGAAGTTGACTTTAAGGATATCATATTCAGACTGTGATTCCGGGAATTGAAATAGCTTCGTTATGTCATTTGGGAGTTGTGTGCAAAATTTTGGTTCATTTCGGGTTGATTTGCTACGATTCGGCACGAGTTATGGGAGTTGAAAAGTTCAAAGTTCAAAGTTCATAAAGTTTGATATGATGCGCGATTTATCGTTTCGATGTTGTTATGTGTGATTTGAGGCCTCGAGTAGGTCCGTGTTATATTACGGGACTTGTTGGTATACTTGAACGGGGTCCGGGGGCTCGGGCGTGTTTCGCATTGAGTTCAGACTATTTTTCCTTCATTTTCATTGTTGGTTCTGCAAAATTCTGAGTATCTGGTTTCCCTTAATTGCGATCGCGTAGAGTTGTTTGAAGGTTGGGAGAAATTGTGCATCGCATTCGTGAGTCCTTAGACGCGTTCGCGTGGGTTGCTGCTATTTGAGCATCGCGTTCGCGTAAGCCCGCACGTGTTCGCGTAGGTTTGAGCTGGGAGCTGGAGTTGGAGGCCTTCTTCATCACGTTCGCGTAGTTGGAGCCGCGTTCGCGTAGTTCTGTCTCATGTGTGTATCGCGTTCACAAGGCTTGTACCGTGAACGCGTAGAGTATTTGGTGGCAGATTATTTTTGTTCATCACGAACGCGATTGATTTTTCGTGTTCTCGTAAGAGGGATGCCTAGGCAGAATTATAAGTACTCTATTTTGGGGTTTTCGTCCATTTTAGCATTTTTGGAGCTATGGTGCTCGGATTGAGGCGATTCCTGAAGCAATTTTCACCATGTGAATTGGGATAAGTGCTCTTTACTCGATTTTGATTATATTTCATGAATCCATCTTCATTTTGGCAATTGATTGATGATTTTTAAAGAGAAAATTGGGGGGTTTGGCCTAAAATTTCATAAAGCAAATTTTTGAGTTTTGAACATCGATTTGGATTCGGATTAGAGTGAAACTAGTATGGTTGGACTCGTAATTGAATGGGTTGTCGTATTTTATGAGTTTTGTCGGGCTCCGAGGTGCGGGCCCGGGTTGGACTTTTTGGCCGATTTTGGGTTTTTGATTAAAGATTCGACCTTTATCAATTGAGTTTGTTTTCTTTGACATTATTTGATGTATTTGAGATGCTTTTGACTAGTTTTTAACCGTTCAGAAGTCGGTACGCACGAGGTGACATTTTTGGAGCATCGCTTGGCTTGCTCGGTATTGGAATTTGGCTTCTTCGAGGTAAGTAACACTTCTAAACTTAGTGCTGAGGGTATGAAACCCCGAATTACGTGTTATGTGATAGGTGTTGAGGTGACGCACATGCTAGGTGACGGGCGTGTGGGCGTGCATCGTGTGAATTGTGACTCTGTTATTCCTGTGGTACTGTGTAGTTACCTAATCTTATATGTAACCATGAAATTTCTACGTACTTGATCTATTGAGTCGTGACCCATGTTAGAAACCATGTCTAGGCTATATGTTTATCCCGTTGGGACCCACTGAGGTCATTTCTGCTGTTGAGTTATCTACTTTCATTACATTGCATACTCAGTCATACGCATTCATATGCATATCATATCTCAGTCTCTGTTACCATTTATTGACACATCATATCATCATGGCAAAATACATAGCTTACCCATCAACCTTGCAACGAAATCCCTGTTACACACCTCTCTTTCACAGGAAATCCTTTACACATTCAACCTTTCAAAAGTGTGTCTAAGATACGCCACGTTTGTGCTTGACGAAGTCACGTCCTAATAGGGTCGTGACACGTGTTATTGACTTTAAAGAGGAAAAAATATATTAGAAATTAAAACACAAATTCTTCATCTTTCAATTTTCTATCTTAAACACCATTGTGCTACCACCATGGTTGTTTGTGAGAAAGTCTCCAACAACACCAAAATTCAACCACAATATCTATATAACTAGTTGAAAATAATCGAGAAATAAATTGATTTCAATAACCCGATCATCAACAAGGCCCAATTGATTTTTCAAGTTTTTTTTCGATACCCAACAATGGTGGATTCTAGATTTTTTTCACCAAACCGTCAATACTAATGTAAAGCTTTTAAATCTATCACAAATAAATAGTTTTCACAATATTTTGACAATAAACCTTCAAAATCTGCTCAATCTTAGATCTAAAATTGATATGTTCTTTCAAAAATTCTATTTGGGGGAGAAAATGAGGGGGAGGGTGGTGAGGAAGAAGACCAGGGGGAGGGGGAGGGGAGACAAGGGCTTCACGCGCTTTTTTTGTGTGTAAGCACGCAAGTGCTATCTGGTCAAAAGTAGTGTGTCTTAGACACACTTTTGAAATTTTGGGTGTATAAAAGGTTTTCCGTGAAAAAGAAGTCTGTAACAGGGATTTCGCTGCAAGGTTGATGGCTAAACTATGTATTTTGCCTATCATCATTTTGTGCTAGTTTCATGTCCTTGTGAGCCCAAGAGACTGGAGAGATTGATGACTGAGTGAGACCGAGAGCTTGAGTGTGAGTGATATTATGGGATCGGGTTGGACGTCGCAGTATGTTATGTTGATTATATTATGGGATCAGGCTGCACGTTGCAGCAGGTTATATTGCTTTGTGCCATGATTGGCTTGATATAACGTTTGGGCTGAAAGAGCCCCTCCGGACGTAGTGAGCGCGGTTGATTTATATTGAGGAGTGGATCTTCCCTGGACATGGATCTTGTAAGAAGCATTTATACTTGAGGATGGATCTTCCTCACGGGTTGGACTAACGGTATCACGACATTCTTGAATTCTCACACATATTGACATATGGGCATAGTGATGCATTTTACACTGGCTATCTAGAAAGAAAATAAAATATCTTATTTATTGTTGAAAGGATTTTTTGAAAAACTACTGTTTTCAAACTTACTCATATTTTTGGCAACTTCGGCAAACGACTTAGGTTTTCACTAATATACTTGAAAGGCAGAACTATTTTCAGAAATCATGATTAAGCTAAGTATTTTATCTCTGAGTTACTTCTTTTATTACTTTCTTTACGTTGTTATGCAATGTTGTTGGCTATTAGTGTTGGAACCGACCTTTATTCTAGCTCGCCACTACTTTTAACCTAAGGTTAGGTTTGTTGCTTATTGAGTACATAGGGTCGGTTGTACTCATACTACACTTCTGCACCTTGCGTGCAGATGTTGGTTGTTGACGTTGCTGAGATCGACGGGATCTGTATTTGAAGATGTACCTGTGTTTCGGTCGTAGTTTCCTCTTGTTCATGGTAGCCTTAGATTCATAACAATCTATTTATGCACATTTCGAACAAAAGTATTTATTTCGTACCAGCTTTGTATATTCTAATCTTAGAAGTTCATGATTGTACTATCAGTCCTTGAAAAAAGTATAAGATTCAGATAACTTTTTGACTTAATTGTCTTGTTAAATTTCATTGAAATTGGATAGTTGTTAATTGGCTTGTCTAGCGGGTTGGGTTAGGTGCCATCACGACTAGTCGGATTTTTGGTTGTGACCACATCTTTCTCTTTCTTATCTTTTTCCTTTTATGAGAGAATTAACTGATGGATTATTATAAGCAGCAGAAGTAAATTCCAGTATCAAAATCACATGTAATCTACACAACTAGAATAAACGGGATTTCGTGGGTTACCTTTTGAAGCGTGAACAAAGCTCCTCTATCACGTTAGCCTCCAATTACACAGCAACTCAATGAAATCTCCATCACCCACACGATCACGATCTACGAACGATCCACAGTCTTCTACTGTATTACTCAAATAATATTCGGAAATAGTAATTTCATGTGGGCGAAATTTTCTAGGAAAAAGGCAAAACATTTCGACCACCTTGTTCTACTTCCTCTATGTGGAAAACCTTATGTGTTTTGTAGCACAAATTTTAAGGGTTAAAACCCTTTTCCAGAACCTGTTAGTTTTTTTTTTCACCAAAAAAAGGATTCCTTTATTTTCTATTATTTAGGCATAGGAGGGACCACATAATTTAATTAACAATGCTCCCAATTATAGAATTAACAAGGATTCCTTTTGGCAAGGTTTTTTCAAGAAAAAAAATTGAAAATATTATTTGTTCATAGAATATGATCATATTTTAGAAAGAGTTCTGAATTTTTTCAAGTTCTCGAAAACTTCTTTAGGATAATTTTTGGGTGAATTTTGTTTCTTCCACTTACAAAATGTTAACATTTCTTCAAACAAAGCACATGTTCAAACACAATTTCAACTTTCAAAATTTATTTTTCACACAACTTCAAAAATTCTTTTTTCAAGTTTTATCTAAATCTACGTTCAAACGCTAAAAAGTTAGGGGTTTCATGTGTAATTCTTCATTTGTTGTCCTTGTTTTCATTTTAATTCTTACTAACTTTAGACCAAAAGGTGAGAAAATTGCGCGAATAGCGGCGAGAACAGTTGAGATCAGCACTTCGGCAAAGCAATATTCAAAAAGTGGAGACATTATTCCAAAGATGATGATTCTTGTTCTAGCAATTGCTTTTCTGGAATGATGATATTCTTCCAAAAAAGAAAGATAGACCACATAAATATATGGGTGTCCCCTTGTTTAGTTAACCCAATAATTAAGTTTTGACAACTAATATTTTATATATATGGTTTTATTTTCATTTACTTTAAGGACATTGTGGATGTATATAAAATCTAAGTATTTTCTTTTCGGAATTCGAAAAGAATAACTTGAATATGGTGGTTAAGAATTGTCCATAGTTGTATCTCTTCCGTCAAAAATTTAATTGAATTGAACACATACATTAGTAATAGTTGTAAAAATATTAAAGTAATAATTGAAAAATTCTACAAATTGTGTGAAAGTTGAATTATGTCAGATTTTGAGACGTTCTAAAGTGAAAAGAATTAAAAATGTTGAAGTGCATTAGCACGCTTATGCAATATACTCAAGTGCGTAAATTGTTAACAAGATTCAAAATCCAAATAATTTACTCTTAGGTTCTTTGCGGCTCCAGGGACGGACTCAGTTAACAATAGATAAAAGATTAATATTAAGGTGTGATTAATGCGCCTTAAACCTCTCTCATTTTTCAGTGGAGCCTTGCTAGGTGAATCCATAGGAATTTATATTGGGATTTGGTTAAATTTAAATTTGGGGTAAAAGATAGTTTTGAACAAAGATAATTCTATATTTAAGACTCGAAACATAGCGCCTATGCAAAAGCTACTGGGTTCGCCCAGTAACAACACACTAGATCCGCCACTTCAAATGAGTAAATATTAAATAAAAAGAGATTACGTCTTAAGACGTATATAAGGGTAAAAGTCCAAAAAAAATTATTTAATAAGCGTATAAAAGAAAAATACTGATAAATAATTTGAGCCGAATGGACTAATTAATAATAAAGGAATACTTGTCATTTGGTCTATTGGTATTTTCACGATACTTTGCATATAAAGAAGGGTAGTAGGGAGGGTCTAACTCCTAACGGTCCTAACACTTTTAGCAGTTTTATTTATTAGAGTTAGGACTAGTCTAGTGAGGAGGGGTGCACAGCACATCAAAAGGCGAGAATTCACAAGTCCCATTTCACAAACTGCTCCACTTTTTTTCCAACAGATCACATGACCCATTTCTTCATATCGTATGTTTCTTCCTTCGAGAACCCCATGCTATCCAGTGTTTGCAGTTAATCCAATTTCCTTCATATAGATACACAACATTTATATACTACTGGCCGTTTGATTAATAATGTTGCTGGAATAATTAATTTCGGTACACAATCCTGCATAAGCTGGTACACTATTTGATTGGTCAAATAAATGAAATATTACTTCATAAATAATGTTTGGTTGGTAATATATGCATTAAGTTTGCGAAAATTGACTCCGCAACTAGAATGTGGTTCTTTGGACTCAAAGAACCAAAAGGTGTCACAAAAAAAAAATTGGTGAGCATAATATATATAACGCCCTTTTATAAGGCGCTATATCTTAACGGTCGTTTGCCCAGTTAAGTATCGCGCCCTAATATAAGGCGCTATATTTGAACCTGAAATGAGCGGGAAGGTATAGTGCCTTATATTAAGACGATATAGCATAGTGTCTTAATATAAGCCACTATACCTACGTAAAAATGTGTCCAGTCCCCACCAAACCAGAAACATTCCCC
>ML266403.1:0-39478 GCA_005239495.1 Nicotiana undulata | reverse complement strand
CCCCCCCACCCCATTGTTAAGGGAAAAAAGCTCGAGTGGAGCCCACTGGTCCCACAAAAAGTATAGATTCTCGGTCCCACATTCTAGCTAAGGCGTTATCTTGTAGTAGGTTGCTCGTTTCGGCTCCAAATCACCAAATCTTCAACTTTCCAAAAATTTTAAATCTAGGTATTCCGACCTAGTTTTTGTTAAAACTCATGTATAAAAAATGCCTATTAGTTGTTTTTAATGTGCTCTGTGTTCTTAGGGGGGCTGTGGGAGGTGACTCGGAGCCTTTTCCGGTTGTTATGGGGTTACACCAAGGATCTGCGCTCAACCCGTTCTTATTTGCTCTGGCGATGGACACACTGACACACCATATCCAAGGAGAGGTGCCATGGTGTATGTTGTCCGCTGATGATATAGTTCTGATTGATGAGACGCGCGGCGGCGTGAATGGGAGACTGGAGGTATTGATGCAGGCCTTGGAGTCTAAAGGTTTCAAGTTGAGTAGGACTAAGACGGAATATGTGGAATGCAAGTTCAGCGACGTGACGGGGAAAGCGGAAGTGGAAGTCAGGCTTGACTCACAGGTCATACTCAAGAGAGAAAGTTTTAAGTACTTAAGGTCAATTATCCAGGGAGATGGAGAGATCGGCGGGGATGTTATGCACCGTATTGGGGTGGGGTAGATGAAATGGAGGTTAGCGTCTGGAGTCCAGTGTGACAAGAATGTGCCACCGAAACTCAAAGGTAAGTTCTATAGAGCGGTGGTTAGACCGGCCATGTTGTATGGAGCTGAGTGTTGGACAGCCAAGAATTCACATATCCATAAGATAAAAGTAGCAGAATGAGGATGTTGAGATGGATGTGTGGGCACACTAGGTTGGATAAGATTAGGAATGGAGATATTCGGGAGAGAGTGGGTGTGGCTTCCGTGGACGACAAGATGCGGGGAAGCGCGGCTTAGATGGTTCGGACACGTGCGGGGAAGAAGCCTAGATGCACCGGTTAGGAGGTGTAAGCGGTTAAATCTGGCAGGTACGAGAAGAGGTAGAGGGCGGCCTAAGAAGTATTGGGGCGAGGTGATCAGGCAGGACATGGCGCGACTTCAGATTTCCGAGGACATGGCTCTTGATAGGAACATATAGAGGTCGAGCATTAGGGTGGTAGACTAGGGGTAGTAGAAAGTTCTTCTCTCTTTATATCGGGTAGTCTGATAGAGTTTTGTTTAGGTTTGTTAGCGGTCTATGTTGTGTTCACATTGTTGTTTTGCATAATTTTGTGTTATTTGTCTTTTCACTTATTCGTTGTTGTTATTTTCTTTCGGGCACATTTTGATGTTACTTGACTTTTCTTTTGTTTCTTTTATGATATTATTGTCTATCTTGTCGAGCCGAGAGTCTCTGGGAAACAGCCTCTTTACCCTTTTCGGGGTAAGGGTAAGGTCTGTGTACACTCTACTCTCCCCATACCCCACTAGTGGGATTTTACTGGGTATGTTGTTGTTGTTGTTGTGCTCTATGTTATTTTGTGATTGTTTTGTGCTATAATGAATTTTTTTTTATCCGGACTATAGTATTAATGTGCTAAAGAAATTAGTAAAATAGAGAAATTGTTATTAGTTATTAAAATATTAATTAGTTACTTTTTACTGTGGTATATATATTTTCGTGATTGTTTTATGATTAAATTAGTTTGTTATTTTTCTGGTTTAGATTATTTATTTGCTAAAAGACTAGTAAAATAGATAAATTTTTACTTTAGTTCCCTATAGTGGTATCTTGTGGCCTAATGTAGTGCTCGTATTTGTAATGTAGTGCCCTTTTAGCATTGTAAAATGTAGTGACCTTTAGCGTAGTATCTTTATAGTTATTGAAATTAATCACTTAAGTATTTGTTAAACCCAAAAATATATCAAAAAGGTGATAGTTCAAACACAAACTCTCTCCCATTCTAGTCAATGTTTACATTGAAAATGGTAATTACAATTAAATTTGATTATGTGGTTCTAAAAATATGCGATTTATTTTAATGCTAGTTGTTAAGTAATAGATGCTAAGTATGAGTAAAGAAATAAGGTAAAAATGATACGAAATCGAAGATAGGGAAACCAGACTGCCTCAGGTCGGGGTTTCGAGTTAGCCGAGATAGATCCTCGAGGTCGAGGCTCGGGGCTAGTTATGTGTGACCGATGGAGATATAACAGTTCTATGGACCTCGGAGGAGGCTATTTATGATCAATGATAGACAATAAATGAAAGACAATCAATGAAATACAATAAATGCAAGTAATAAATTGGTAAAGAGACAATAGAGGATGTTTGGGTTAGAGAGCAGAGAATGTTCTTGTTGCTTGTATTGAATATGTTGTGTGCAAAAAATAATAAGGGTCCCCTTTATATAGGAGGGGAGTCTCAACACAATATATAAGCATTTATTACAAAAGAGAACAGCTGGTACAACTATTCAGCAGTCCGGTACGGGTTTGTACTATTTTGCAGGCGCTTGTCAGCTTCAATCACGTGTTCACGGGAGTCCCGCGCATTACAGTGACGGGCTCCTATATTTTCCTTGCCTCGAGGTGCGCCGGTCCTTCGGTATTTCCCCTCTAGGAATTTTCCTTAGAGTTTCACCTCGGGTCTGCTCCCGATGTCAACAGAAATCTTCAAAATCGGTCGAGCTCGATTTTGACCGTATACAGATAGTCCTCGCGTTTTTTGGAATGAAGAGACAAGAAACGATTTGAATTCACCATCCTTTAATGCTTCCATTATTGCGTCACTCGTGTCATATAAAGCAATTGACGCGGCAGAGGGGAATCCAAAGGATCGTGTCCATACAGCCACTGGGGAAGCCTTTGAGTTTATTGCGGCAGTTACTATCTTTTGGATTCCTATACAGCAAATGATGGTTCTTTATAAATTCCCCTTCCTTTGCCTCTTCTTTTTCACCGCATCCTCTAGCCCTTAAAATATCCTTCCTACTTCTTCCTTGTGTTCTTTACAACAACAACAACAACAATAAACCCAGTTTGATCCCAACATGTGGGGTCTGGGACTGTTTCCAATAGACCCTCGGCTCAGGAAGGGCAAGAAAAATACTATAATAAAAAGGGAATAGAATACCTGGGGCGAAGGAAACCACATACCGTAATAAAATCTAAGAATATGAAGGGAAATTCATGCTACTAAGCCTATTGGTGGACACTATAAACTACATACTAACCTTCTACCTTAATCCTCGACCTCCACACCCTCCTATCAAGTGTCATGTCCTCAGTGAGCTGAAGCAGCGCCATGTCCTGCCTAATCACTACTCACCGGTACTTCTTAGGCCTACCTCGACCCGTTCTCAAACTATCCATGGCCAACCTCTCACACCTCCTGATAGGAGCATCAATGCTTCTTCTCCTAACATGTCCGAACCATCTCAGTCGCGACTCCCGCATCTTGTCCTCCACGGAGGCTACTCCCACTCTGTCCCGGATAGCTTCATTCTGAATCCTATCTTGCCTGGTACACCCACACATCCATCTCAACATCCTCATCTCTGCTACTCTCATCTTCTGTGCATGGGAGTTCTTGACTGGTCAACACTCAACCCCATACAGCATAGAGGGTCGAACCACCACTCGATACAACTTACCCCTAAGTCTTAACGGCACATTCCTATCACATAGAACATCGGAAGCGAGCCTCCACTTCATCCACCCCGCTCCGATGCGATGTGTGACATCTTTGTCAATCTCCCCATTACCCTGAATAGACCCAAGATACTTAAAACTCGCTCTCTTGGGGATAACTTGAGCATCAAGCTTAACCTCTACGTCTGTATCATGGGTCTCACTAAATTTGCACTCCAAGTATTCTGTATTGGTTCTACTCAGTTTGAAACCTTTAGACTCCAAAGGTCTGTCTCCAAACCTTCAACCTCGCATTAACTCCGCTACGCGTCTCGTCAATCAACATTATATCATCGGCAAATAGCATGCACCAAGGAACCTCCCCTTGGATGTGACGCGACAGTACATCCATCTCCAAGGCAAACAAAAATGGGCTAAGAGACAATCCCTGGTGCAACCCCTTCCTTTGCCTCTTCTTTTTCACCGCATCCTCTAGCCCTTAAAAAATCCTTCCTACTTCTTCCTTGTGTTCTTTCTCTGACTATATTTCTTTCCTTTATTCAAAATTCCTCGCAAGAAAATGGTGAAGACTTCCTCTAGTGTTCCCCAAGGAGACAAACCTTCCTCTTCTTCACGTTCATCTAAAGGGAAGGCGACGAAAACTTCTCGTCTTGAGGAATATATCCCTGGAGCATGTGTGATAACGTCCGATTTCAAGATCGACAAACCTTCCTCGAGGCCAAGGCGATGTGAGCCTATGTCCCGATATATCAGCGTATATCAAACATCGGGAAAGTAAAAGCTGACTGCCACTGGGGGGATTCGGTGTTGGTGAAAATTCCTTCTCGAGAGGAAGACATAACCACCTACGAGGCCAGCTTTCTCAGTGTGTATACCTATCCATTTACCCTTGGCCTGGTGGGACACACGTCTCCCCCAATAGATCCTGTGATCCTTGATTTCTGCGAACGATACTAAGTGACTCTTGGCCAAATACACCCGTCGTTCTGGCGCGTTGTTTATATGACTAGACATTTCGTGAGCACGGTCGAGGGAATGCATTTTATCCTCGACCACCTGGTCAGTATGCACAACCCCCGACTTTTCTGTGGTGGCTTGATTAAACTTCAGCGTCGGGCCTCAAAAGCTTTCTTTGCCTATACTAACGAGGTTAGGGACAGAGGATGGATGAGCCGCTTTGTCCGGGTTAGGACTTAGGATCTGATCCTGGCGGAGAGGATGATGCTCCCAGAAAGGTGGAACATGGAACATAATTACATACGTTAATTAGACGTCTCTTCTTTTTCTTTGGATTATTGTTCCACGCACAAACTCCTGCCGTCGAAATAGCTGCTGCGGTGTACCCCGGTTCGGTTAAAGATCTCTCGGGCTGGATTGGACAGCTAATTTCGGCATGCCCATATATTGAGCGTGTGTGGCGTGATTTGTCGGTGGCTCGGTGGGAAGCGAAGAACCATGGTAAGCCTCTACCCTCGTCGTAATTGCATTTCTTCGAAGAGACGTCTCTAGATATGTCCTCGCACCCGGCAGTCATATTTTACATTTGTGCAGGTCTGGGGGAGGCTTCCGTGATGAGGGAGGCTCCGCCTGAGGAAGCTGACACCCTGAAGTTTGAAGAAGAGAAGAAGAAGAAAAGAAAGAAACCGTCGGTCGGGCCTTCGAAGTCAAAGAAGGCTAAAGTGAAAAAATCCGATGTTGATTCAACAACCTTAACTTCCGAAGTTTCTGAGAGTCCTCGAGCCGGAGGCGAGGAATGAAAAAATCCTTCAGTAGTGCCTGTGCAAGGAGAATACGCGACCGTCTCACATCCGCCCGAGCCGATGGCTGTTGAGCCGGAGGTATCTGAATCGGAGCTCGAAGTTGTTGTTACCCTGCCCAGAGCCTAGGAGCCTGTCGAGGAAGTATCTAGTAACGTTCATGAGCTTGCTTCTAATCAAGACGTTCCTCGAGTTAGCGTGTGCCCGGTTAGTGGGCCTAAGGGGCCTAGATCTGAGGTCCCTCAGAGGTAAGATAAGGCCCCGATCAATCCATGCGGGGTTATTGAAGTGAGAGACTCTCCTCCGGAACCGGCCTTGCTTTCAGGTCAGTTACAGGATGCTCGAACTAGGGAATTCCCTGATGCATGGGTGTCTGTTGAGGACAAAGGCGTGTTTGAAGGGTTGTTTACTACGACCGAGGAAAACCTTGAGCCTAACGCCTCGCTCATTTTCAGCAAGCTTGACAGGCTGCGCACAGGTAATCTTCCGCAAACTCCGCTCGGCACCCCGATCCTTGTCTTTCTCACTTGTCTCTTTCCTGCTTTCAGGCCAAGATGCTCTATGATCAAACCTTCGCCAAATTTCAAACCGAGTTAGCTCACTATGAAGGTGAGTGCAAGAGGCTTACTTTGGGGGCTAATGAGCTTAGGGCTCATTTTGCTGAGAAGGAGGAGGAACTTCGTGGCCTTCGGGCTAGTTTTGAGGAGGCGTCCCGAGAGTGGACTTGCCTTGTTGAGCAGTTGGTGCAATTTCTATCTGTTTTTGCCTTTGTATTTGCCCCTCCCCCCCAGTGTTCTGACACATTCGGGTTAATTTTTACAGATGGAGAGGAAAGATGCTCTGGTGAAGGAAGAACTCCGAGCCAAACGCCGAGATTCTCAAACTCAAAAACCACGTGAGTGAGATGGCCACCCAGAGAGGTACTCTCTAGGATAAGGCATCCCTGGTCGAGCATTAACTTTATGATGCGAGGGAGGAGAATAATAAATGCAAAGATCTTCTAGCTGAGTCGGCCGTTGCGCTATCTGCATCCAGAGCTGAAGCCTCAGCGCTTTTATCCTCATATAAGAAAGATGCAGTTGCCGCAAATGCCCAGGCCAGGAATCTATCTGAGGAGGCCGAGACGCGACTGGCCGAAGTTATGGAGCATGCCCGGCTAAGTCTCGAAGGAAGGCTCTCGAGGATATGTATACGGGGGGCATCGATCTGGCTACCGAGATCGAGAGGGTGAAGATCCTGGAAGAGGAGGCTGCTTCCTTGCTTACTTCCGAAGGTGAGTCGAGCAGTGGCTCGGAGGATGATGGAGACGAAGGTGAAGCCCCTGAGGGGGAAGATACCGTTGAAGCCCCTGAGGATGGATATGGGGTTGCTGAAGGCACAACTCCGACGATAGGTTAGGGTTATACTTGCTTTTCCCTTTGCAAGAACTTTAGATGTAAGCCTTGTAAATATGCTCCGTTGATCTGCTAATATATAAGAAGCCCCTCGTTTTTCATCTCTCCTCATTCCGCCTCTGCTTTTTGCGATAGATTGCAATGCTTGTTTGTTGTTGGCATGAGATCCAGGCTTCAGAACAAACCCTCAGGTTTCTGTTTTGGACGAGTAATGCCGCAATGGTCGAAAATTGACCGTTCGAGTTTTAGTCCCGGGCTAAGGTTTGGCTTTGAGTTCTTCGGCCTTGAAAATGTTCTGTACTGGTTTTTGAGCTCTTGTGCGTAGGTCTCGGGCGTTTTTAGTTGACTGTTTGGGGTTCAGTTCCTGAGTCAGATTTTGGCCCGAGCTCATCGTCCCTCAAGTTTCGAGTTTGCCTTGAGGCTTTTGAAGTTGGAGCCAAGGATCTTACGCGTTAGGTTGGTACGACCTCTAATTGGTCTGCAGGCCTTCTATGCGTCTTCCTTTAGGCATTCTCGCTGACCATTTCGGGCTTAGTCATCGAGTCGGGTTGCGGCTCGAGCTCATCGGCCCTCAGGTTCTAAGTTAGCCTTGAGTCTTTTGAAGCGTCTTCCCTTGGGCATTTTAGTTAACCGTTTAGGACTCAGTCCCCGAGTTGAGTTATGACTCGAGCTCATCGACCCTTAGGTTTTTTTAGAATTAGCCTTGAGGCGTTTTAAGCTAGAGTCAAGGCTCTTACGCGTTGGGTCGATATGACCTTTAGTATGGCTATATTTTCCCTCGATAAAGACTTATTTAAAGTTTTTGTGTTTGTCCGACTCTTCGACGGTTCAAAAAGAACCTCGATTACGAGTCGTTATGTGACGATAAATGAGCACCTCAGAAGGTTTTGCCCTTCGGCTGAATTGTCTCGAGCCTTTTCGTTGTTCGGAGCTGACATGAAAATGATTAAAGCTCTTTTGCTTGTGCCGAGGGTAGCATGTTTTAACTGGTTCATCCCAAAATAATTTCGAAAGATTTTGATTTTATGGCGACGATCGGGCGTCCCCGAGTCGCGTTAGTTTGTCCTGAGCCTATCGACCGGAGTCGTTTGTGTTTGGCCGTAGCCTATCGACCGGAGTCGTTGTGTTTGTCCATATCTTATAATCCCTGAGTGAGGTATCCTCGGCATCCATATTCGAGGGTATGCCTTTTTAGGGGTCTTACAAGTTCGAATATATAGCTTTGTCTTAAAAATAGTGATTGTGCCTTTTACAAGGTCGCATGATTTGGTCGTGCCTTACTTGAGGCCCTGCGGCTTTGATCACACCCGTAGGACTTACAATTTCGATAATGCCCGTAGGACTTACAATTTTGATCACGCCCGTAGGACTTACAATTTTGACGATGCCATACAGCGGGCCTTTCGGCTCGAGGTTACCCACTTGGGATCTTACGGCATCGAGTCTTCGACGTTAGTCCCCGGGTGTCCGGGAAATTTTCAACTCTTAAGTCATCTCTTGTGATAAAAAATTATTTGGAAGTACAAGGTTTTGTATAAAAGATGCTACTTTGTTTATTCAGTACAAGCATACATACTTTCACCGTCAAGGGTTCGGTTATTCTACGCGGGCACGGTTCATTTGACCGTTGGCCCGGTACATCATTTTCCTTTTGAGACTCTTCTTGACGGCTTTCTTCGGTTTTTTCGAGGAGGCGATCTCTTGGGGGGATGCCCCTCGGTATTCGAGGTTTATTGGAGAGAAACCTTGGATACTTGTTTGAGCTCTCCTTGGGTAGCGTATAGATGTTTCCACGTTGAAAACCTTGCCAGTAAAAAACCCTTTTTAGGGATAAAACCCGATCGAAGGAGAAGAGTGCAACGCGTGCTTTAAATCCCAAAGGAGTTTTGGAATTGGAGGATGTCTCGATGTCTTCCATCGGATATCTGCAAAAGTTTAGTGTGGAGTACACAATGAAAATAGGAGTGTGGTTCTACCTTGGCCGTGATGAGAATAGCGTTTGAGCGTTGATATGTTCCAATTACTCGAAAGTTGTTCGCCTTTCATGGTGCCGAGTTTGTAGGACCCTTTGCCGATTATTCCGAGGACACGGTATGATCCTTCCCAGCTCGGGCCTAACTTCCCTTTATCGGGGTTCCGAGTGTTTAGGGTGATCTTTCTTAGGACTAAGTCCCTGACTCCGAAGTGTCGGAGATTTGTTCTCCTTTTATAGTATCTTTCGATTCTTTGTTCTTGGGCAGCCATTCGGACCAGTGAAGCTTCTCGCTCCTCATATAATAGCTCGAGGGCTGCGGTCGTAGCTTAGTCGACCAAACTTTTGGTAGCATGCCTAAACTTGGCACTTGGCTCCCCGACCTCGACCGGTGTTAAAGTATCGGATCCATATATCAGAGTGAGTGGCGTCTCCCCTGTGCTTGTTTTTAGGATCATTCGATCTGCTCACAGTACCTCGGGCAGCATTTCCCTCCATCTACCTTTTGCATTTTCTAACTCCTTCTTTAAGTTCTGAACGGTGGTTTTGTTAGTGCATTCGACTTGGTCGTTTGCAAAGGGGTGATAGGGTGTTGACAGGATCCCTCTGACCTTATGGTCCTCGAAGGACTTCGTCACCTTGCTTCTGATGAACTGTTTTCCGTTGTCACAGGTTATCTCGAAGGGGATCTCAAATCGTCTCAGTATACGGTCCCATATGAAGTTATGACTTCTTTTTCTCTTATTTTCTCGAAGGCCTGCGCTTCCAACCATTTTGAGAAACAATCAGTCATAAATAGAATAAATCTGGCTTTACCTGGCGCCGTTAGCAGGGGTCCGACGATGTCCATTCCCCCATTTCATGAATGGCCACGGCGATAAGACTGAATGTAGCTGTTCACCAAGTTGGTGAATCATGGGCGCGAATCTTTGGCATTTATCGCATTTACGGATGAACTCCCTGGCGTATTTTTCCATGTTGTCCTAATAATAACCTACTCTGATCACATTACGGACTAGAGAATTGGCGCCAGAGCGGTTTCCACAAGTACCCTCGTGGATTTCTCGAAGCACATAATCCGTATCCCCGGATCCCAGTCATACTGCCAGGGGCCCATCGAAGGTCCTTTTATATAAAGTTCTGCTTTCGTCGAGCGAGAACCGAGATGCTTTGGTTCACAGGGCTCTTCCCAAGTAATCGACTTACTTGTTTCTCCAATCCTATGTCAGGCTGGTGGAGTTAATTATGGCATGGCCTTCCTCGATAACTAATTTGGATAGCTGAACAACGACTCTGGGGAGTACTCGTCTTCTTCCATGGTCGATCCCATATTTGCGGGGGCATCTACCTCGCTATTTTGCTCTTTGAGGTATATGGGTCAGGGTCCACTCCTTGAAACGATGCGGTGTGACTTTAGTTTGGCCTAAGTACCTTTGCGTCCCATCCTCTCGAACTTTGAAGCTCCCATTTACCTGGTTCACGGCCAAGAGGGAATCACATTTTGCCTCGATGATTTCGGCTCCTAGGCCTTTGGCCAACTCCAGACCTGCAATCATAGCCTCATACTCGGCTTTGTTGTTAGTTAATTTTGCGGTTTTTATAGATTGTCTAATCATGCCGCTCGTGGGTGGCTTTAGAACTATGTCGAGCCCAGACCCTTTCACATTCGAGGCACCGTCGGTGAACAAGGTCCATACCCCCGAGGATGTGCCCGTTTTTAGCAGACGTTCTTTCTCTACTTCGGGTATTAGGGCGGGCGCAAAGTCAGCCACATAATTCGCCAAAATTTGGGATTTGATAGTCGTTCGGGGCTGATATTCAATGTCATATCCCCCGAGTTCGATGTCCCATTTGGCCAATCGACCTGATAACTCGGGCTTATGAAAGATACTTCGGAGGGGGTATGTCGTTAAAACACAAATGCGATGACATTGAAAATAAGGTTTTAATTTTCGTGATGCACTGATTAGTGCAAGAGCCAATTTTTCTAGAAGAGGGTACCTGGTTTCGGCGTCGCCCAAGGTCCGACTCACATAGTAGATGGGGAATTATGTACCTTGTTCTTCTCGAACCAGTACACCACTTACTGCTACCTCGGATACGGCCAGGTACAAATACAGTGTTTCGTTCTCCTTTAGGGTGTGGAGTAAAGGCGGGCTTGATAGATATCGCTTCAGCTCCTCTAAGGCTTGTTGGCATTCCGGAGTCCACTCAAAGCTGTTTTTCTTTTTGAGAAAGGAGAAGAAATGGTGACTTTTGTCCGACGACCTCGATATGAATTAGCCTAAAGCTGTTATCCGCCCGGTCATCCGTTGCATGGCCTTCACGTTATTTACCACCATGATCTCCTCAATGGCTTTAATTTTTTCGGGGTTAATCTCGATTCCCCTGTTTGACACCATGAAGCCTAAAATTTTGCCCGAACCCACCCCGAAGGCACACTTCTCTGGATTGAGTTTCATATTGTAGCTTCTGAGAATGTTAAATGTCTCCTGCAAATGAGTTAAATGGTTCTCTGCGCGCATGGACTTAAGTAGCATATCGTCAATGTATACTTCCATGGATTTGCCTATTTGATGCTCAAACATTTTATTAACTAATCGCTGGTACGTGGCTCCTGCGTTTTTTAGCCCGAAAGGCATCACGTTGTAGTAGTACGTACCATACTTCATGATAAACGAAGTTTTTTCCCCTATCCTCGGGGTTCATCTGAATTTGATTGTACCCCGAGTAGGCGTCAAGGAAGGTAAGGGTCTCGTGGTTAGTCGTGGCATCAATCAGGCGATCGATGTTGGGAAATGGGAATGAATCCTTGGGGCATGCCCTATTCAAATCTTTATAATCTACACACATTCTTAACTTATTCCCCTTTTTGGGGACTATCACCACATTGGCCAACCAATCGGGGTATTTTACTTCCCTAATAGACCCTATTTTGAGGAGCTTCGTTACCTCGTATTTGATGAATTCATGCTTTACCTCAGACTAAGGTCTCCTTTTTTGATTCACCGGTTTGAACCTGGGATTGACGCTTAGTCGATCGGTGGTTATTTTCGGCGGGATCCATGTCAATTCTAAATGTGACCAAGCGAAATAGTCGATATTGATGATAAAAAATTTAATGAATTTACTCCTGAGTTTGGGGGTTAGCCCCGTTCCCAGGTATACCTTTTGATCTGAGAGATGTTTGACCAGAGCAACTTGCTCTAGTTCTTTGACCGTCAATTTAGTTGCATCCGATTCCTGGGGGGAGACGAAGGTTTGGGGGGCTAGGAAGTCTTCCTCGTCATCCTCGGGGATTTGCCTAGCCTCAGTCTCCTCCGCGGTGAATACGTGACCGTCGGTACATCACCATGAACTGCGAACATCTCCCTTGTTGTATCCTGCTCCCCATATACTATCTTTATCCCATCCTTCATTGGAAATTTCATCTTTTGATGGAGGGTTGAGGGTAAAGCCCTCATGTTGTGTATTCACGGCCTCCCAAGCAATGCATTGTACCTCATGTCACCTTAAATGACATGGAATTTGGTGTTCTAAACTGTACCAGACATGTTGACCGGGAGGATGATCTCCCCCTTTGTTGCCTCGCCGACCATATTGAACACGTTGAGGACTCGAGTGGTAGGTACAATTTGATCGAGCAGTCCGAGCTGCTCTATTACCTCCGACCTAATCACGTCGGCCGAACTTCCTGGATCTACGAGCGCATGTTTAATTTGAATGTTATTCAAGAGAAAATAAATTACCAGTGCATCGTTATGTGGCTGAGACAAGGTCTCGAAATCTTCTTCGTTTAATGCAAGGGTGTCTTCAGATACGCGGCCCCGAATCTGTCCTGCTGTTGCAGCAGATATTTTTGTTCGCTTGACCACGGGCCCTTGAGGAACATCGGTCCCTCCGACGATCATATGGACGACATGTTGCGGTTTTTCTACTTCGCTCCTTCGGGCACTTTTTCTTCCCCGAAGGAGTTTTACAGCTTGGCCATCGATGGATTCTCGGAGGTATCCTTTGCTAACTAGTTGGGCCGCTTCCTCTCGGAATTGCCTGCAATCTTCGATCATGTGACCGTGCGTACCGTGGAACTTGCATACCATGTTGGGGTTCCTCTGTGTAGGGTCCGATAGCATGGGCTTTGGCCACCTGGTGTCTTTGATTTTGCCCATAGATGATATGATATTCGAGGCGCTAATGCTGAAGTTGTATTCGGGCGATAAGGATACTTTCGCCGACTCTGTGTACCTGCCAAACCTAGCTTTGTTTGTTAGTCCTTTAGGATTCCGAGCTTGGTTCGTCCTCCTATCGATTCGGGGTGTACCACTTCTTATGGTGTTTCTTCGATTCTCAACGTAAGGTCGATGTCTTTCCTTACACGGCCTCAGTTCTCTCTATGGAAACCTGGATTATATCCTCTTTGTGAGGTCCTCGAGCATTTTCAAAATAGAGGGGTCGGTTGTTGACCCATTATTGCCTGATCCCTCTGGTATCCGCTGGATTCGAGGGGCCGTTCCTGGTGCCATTGCGCCCAAAATTTTTTGATGGTTTCTGCTGAGTAATCGCCGCTTGTTGTGCCTAGAGTATTTCGAAGATTGTGTCGATACTGACCCCTCTTTCCCTTTGAGTGAGGGTTTCCCGTGCTTCATGTTGACCTTCTCGGCATGCGCTCCTATCAGTGTGGGAGCTGATACCGTAATGTTGGGCGCAGCTAGGGGTGTGCATTCGAATCGATTTATCGATAAATCGAATCGATTATTTGTTATTGGTTTATCGATTTCGATTTCAATTTCGAAATTTTCCTTATCGAGTTATCGATTTCGATTTTGTCCTTTTCCATTATCGGTTTATCGATAAACCGATAAGATATATTAAAAAGACAAATATACCCTTATTCTATAATACCTTTTCCTTTACCCTAAGTCCCTAACCCTATAATTTCCTCTACCCATTCTTCAGCGCCGCTTTTACCTTTCTCCCTCTCTCCCGTGATACTTCCTACAATAACTGTTGCAATGGCGGTCTTATGGACTATGCTTTTGATTTCATCATCAAAATGGAGGAATTGACACTGAACAAGACTATCCTTACACAGGCCGTGATGGCAAATGTGACCAGTCAAGGGTCAGTTTTGGATTCTTTTGCACTCTTGAAATGAACTAAATTCACTTTATATATTGATTTATTTTTGAAACATTTGTGTCATACAGAAAAATACCAAGATTGTTACCATAGAGGGGTATGAAGATGTTCCTGAAAATAATGAAAAGGCACTGCAAAAGGCTGTTGCAAATCAACCTGTGAGCATTGCCATTGAAGCCGGTGGCAAAGACTTCCAACACTATGTATCGGAAATACCTTTATTCTAGTATCATTTTCCCTAAACAGAGAAAATACAAGAGAACTTGGCAAATTTTGTTAATCATTTAGTTAGTCAGAACTCACTATTAAGGAGGAGAAGTGTAAGAAACGTATCTTACAACATTGAAAAGATATTGTTTTTCTAGTAAAATATTTTCTTTTTATCCAAGACAATAGGTAGGAGTGTTGGTGGCATATATTTGATCCCTTACTTTAATTTTGTTGCATGTACTTGTTGATACAATTTTTATGTTATAAACGGTGTTCGTCTTATTTTAGCTTCTTTTTGTCCATATTAGTTAGGCGTGTTTATAGCAATATACTTTCCGTGGAATCCCGCAAATTTTCTTATTGGTGTAATCGATAACCGAATCGATAAGCCCCAAAAATCGAAAAATCGAAAAATCGAAAAATCGAAACCTTATTGAAACGATAACGATAAGCATATGTACAAATCAATAATCGATAAGTAATTATCGATAAGGATCAAAATCGAATCGATAAATCGAATGCACACTCTTAGGCGCAGCGCGAGCTCCGTCCATAGGGGCTAGCTCCGGCGTGTTACCAGGGTTCTGCAACAATATATCAGCTCCTAAAACAGTTGCACTATTCTCCCCATAGTCCTCAGAGCAGTTGCTTTCGTGTGCATTCACTGAGTTAGACATTTTGACCTGAAAATAAAGATTCTTGGACAAGAAAAGCGTGAATAATAACTTGCGTTTTTTTGATGAACCAACACTAAAACAATCACTATTACTTTTAGCCCCACGGTGGGCGCTAAACTGTTTACCTTGAAAATGGTAATTACAATTAAGTTTGATTATGTGGTTCTAAAAATATGCGATTTATTTAATGCTAGTTATTAAGCAATAGATGTTAAGTATGAGTAAAGAAATAATGTAAAAATGATACGAAATCGAAGGTAGGCAAACTAGACTGCCCCAGGTCGGGGTTCCAAGCTAGCCGAAATAGATCCTCGAGGTCGAGGCTAGGGGCTAGTGATGTGCGATCGATGGAGCTATAACAGTTCTATGGACCTCGGAGGAGGCTATTTATGATCAATGATAGGAAATCAATGAAATACAATAAATGCAAGTAATAAATTGGTAAAGAGACAATAGAGGATGTTTGGGTTAGAGAGCAGAGAATATTCTTGTTGCTTGTATTGAATATGTTGTGTGAAAAAAATAATAAGGGTCCCCTTTATATAGGAGGGGAGTCTCAACACAGTACATAAGCATTTATTACAAAAGAGAACAGCCGGTACAACTATTCAGCAGTCCGGTACGGGTTTGTACTATTTTGCAGGCGCTTGTCAGCTTCAATCACGTGTTCACGGGAGTCCCGCGCATTCCAGCGACGGGCTCCGATCTTTTCCTTGCCTCGAGGTGCGCCGGTACTTCGGTATTGCCCCTCGAGGAATTTTCCTCGGAGTTGCACCTCGGGTCTACTCCCGATGTCAACAGAAATCTTCAAAATCGGTCGAGCTCAATTTTGACTGTATACAGTCAACAAACATACAAAAATAACATGACAAAACAACAATATTTATCTAACTAAGTATTGTTATATGAATATTTAATAATTAATGTGTATAGCTATGAAAATTAATTATTTAATTTTATTCTAGTAAAACAAATAAGTGAGTAACAAACAAACATATAAAATAATAAAACTAAAATATAAAATGATAACTAACATATAGAAGAATAAACTAACATATAAAATAACAAACATGTTGAATGATAAATCAGGGAAATTTTCTCATCACGAACACAAAAACATTAGATACCTGGGTTCTAGTGGATCTCAAATATTAAGTCTGGAACTAAAATGTGATTCATTTGGACTCAAACTAAGTACTATTATATGAATATTTAATAATTAAATCTTGTATATTTATGAAATTAATTATTTAATTTTACTATAGTCAAAAATAGGTGAGTAACAAACAAACTTATAAAATAATAAAACTAGCATATAAAAAAATAAACTAACATATAAAATAAGAAACAAACATATTAAATAATAAACAAACATATAAAATATTGAAGTAACATATAAAATATTAAAGTAACATATAAAATGTAAAATTATAATATAGAAAATGTATCAACCTAATTAACAATATAGTAAAAATATCGATTAAATTTTAATATTAACGGTATTGCAATATATTTAAATATGTTAAGCATTGAAAAAGAAATATACTTTAATCAATATTGTTCAATTTACAGTAGTCGTTATAGAGGTCCCGCGTGTGCATCCCGGACCTGCTTCGCTAGAGCTACTGATGCTATAGGTCGAGCATAGGTCTTCGTACATATGGGAGGGGCAGTTATTGGCGCAGACATTCCGTGTTAGAAGAGTAGACGATATGTGGGACTTTCTTAGGGCTCATCATCTCCATCCACGTATAGTCAGATGCCTTCAGGATACGGGTTTCCATAGGACTATTTAGATCGGCCGGCTACAACTGGATTGGTCATTGATCACGGCTTTGATAGAGCGGTGGTAACCGGAGACGCACACATTCCATTTACCCATTGGCGAGGCTACTATCACGCTTTAGGATATGGAGGTTCTGTATAGGCTGCCGGTTGATGGACATCCTAATGCTTTACCGCATGCCATCAGAGATTATACAGAATTGCAGTACCTGAAGATGTTGCAGTGGCTCACTGGTTTCTAGCCAGCAGATGAGGCTGCATTGTTTGGGGCTAGTCGTCTTCAGTTGACGCCCGTCTGGTTGCATCTGGAGGCGATGCATGTGGACATTACGGATAATACACCAGATCTTTATATTAAGCGGTACACGAGGTTATTGATGTTGCGTATGTTGGAGGGGTATTATTCCCGAACACTTCAGGAAACCTAGTCAGCTTGAGATTTCTTCATCATCTTGAGCGGCTAGATGATTTACATGATTACAACTGGGGTGCAGGTGCTCTTGGTTATTTGTAAAGGTAGATGTGTCGGGCGAGCATTGGCACCCAGCGAGACGTTGCCGGATTTTTGCCGTTGCTGTAGGTGAAAACATAGTCAATTATTTTCATGATTATATCATACATAGTAAAATATATACCTTAAATTTTACGTCCACATTGTATATTAGATTTGGGCCTGGTAGCGGTTCCTGCAGTTGCAGCCACCTCTACCACCCTTTGCTCCGGATGCACCACCTTCACCGTTTCTCCCTTTAGCTAAGAGGTGTATTGATATGTGGGGATATGGACGCGGGTACAAGGCACAATCTCCCCTATTACAGGGATTTGTTGAATTTGTTGGAGGGCGCGCAGGTAAATATATACTGAATTTTACTTGGCTTGGCTTTATATGTGTTGTGTATACTCACGGTTCCTGTTTTTACTTAATAGTTCATTTGGAGGCCATACATCGACGACCTAATAGCTGGTTTGCCCGATTATTTCTCGACCGTCGAATGATGTGGAGATCTTCCGTTGACGTGTCTCAATATTGTCGAACATCATGCCACCGAGCGAGTCCTTCGCTATTTTGGTAGACCACAGCTTGTACCTCCACCGCCCGCTTGGCATTGGACACACTACCAGCGGGATGATCGTTCCAGGGTTAACAGAACATATGTGGCATGACTAGAGGCGCAGATCAATATTTGGGACCAGCGGCTTAACATGATTCCGCCCCCCTCCACTTGACCATACGTATGGTGAGCATGAGTATATGGGCTGGTACCGCAGCGTTACCCGACTTTTCGTCGGGAATCCCGTTCATCACGCTGGCGGCCGACACGTTCCATACGCTGGGAGGCACCAGACACTGGTATGTTATTTGGTATTCTTAGTTATAATGTTAACCTAGCGTTCCGTAATTAATATTTTACATGTTATGCAGGCTATTGGCCTACATTTGTTCTACCAGTTGGGACTGCAAATGCAGCAACATATCGGCGAGGGAACGACCGCTTTGCACGAGTATGGCTGGCAGGTTATAGATCTGGCTTCCCGGACATTGAGGCGATCTTGAGATGATGAGCGCTTAGGATGCGAGGTTGATTATGTGGCGCCAGAACAGTACCATCATGGGCCAGCAGTGGAGCCTGAACGTGGTCGACGTGCCCAGAGAGATAGGGGTGTCCCACGAGGTCGTGAGGGTCGGCGAGGCGTTGAGGAACCTCTTGAGGATGTTGGAGTTGATCAGCCGGGTGACCACCATGAGCCAAACCATGCTCCTAGTGATATGTCGTCATTTAACCTTCAGCTTACTTTAGGGACTTCGCAGGTGACCCCGTCAGCTTTACTGTTGATCGCGGGCACGAACTTTACGCGACAGGAGTGAGATCAGTATTTTCCTAGTCCTCTAGATCCATCGACGGTTGCTGATGATCGTCCAACACGAGATGTGGATAGTGGGCGCCGACTGCATTATGGCTCATCATCGAGGGATGATGAGGATCTTTCACAGGCGCAAGTTTGTTTGTATTACTTATTTATATTTGTTTTTATCTCCATGATTAGTCATAAATATCTAAAGCTTTTTTTAAGGCATCATCCTCGCCCATCACGAAGGACACTTTGTGCGATACTGACATGGCTGAGACGGATGATTATATTCAGGAGCCCGCCGAGACCATGGTAAGACAATTTAAATTTTTTGACTTAACACGTACATTACTAATATATATTTCATATACTAAAATATCTTATTATTCTATAGGTTACTGCTAAATTGACGACCCCTTCTACCAAGCATACTAGTCTTATTGACGATCATGCTGCAACGCATCCTCCGATAAAGAGGCGACGTGATGAGGATGATCCTGATAGTGTAGTCGGGCGGGATGGGATGCGCCTCAGGACAACGACTGCTTTAAAGCATACAAGATGTGAGACACGTTGACTTTTTTTGATTTTATGTACATATGACATTCAGTAAATAATAGCAACATTATTTACGGTTTACAATATATGTGCATTATGTTTTTATTTCTCGGGTTCTTCGTTATTTTAATACTACAACACAAAAACAAACATAGCAACTTAACAAAATTTAAATTCGATACAACTAAAGATAATACTTGACAAGGAAAACATAAAGATAAAATACTACACTCAACACATACATGCGTTTGTTTAGTCACTTAAATTTCTCTTCCAACCTATTGTTTTCTTCTTCCGCCTCTTTTAGTTTCTCCTGCACTACCGCAAGTTGTCGTTGTAGTTTAAAGATCTGGAGTTCGTAGTCGCCGGTCAAATTCCAAACATACTGCAAACATGATTTGTAGTATTCCTGGTTAATTGTCATTCTTCAAATCTACATTGATTTCTGTCCTACCAATGAGGATTATAACAATAAACTATTAGTTAACATTTTATATAAAAAATATTAACAAATATTTTTTTCAAAACAATAACCTACAAGTTGTTGACATATCCAGCATTTGCGCCACACATTACTATTTGACCAACATGGCTTCAAAATCGCAGGCTTGCACAATAACATCTTGGTACGTCATTGCGTCCAGACATTTCTTAATGCAAGAAAAATGAAAAATTTATGAAAAGTTTGTTTTGGTTAAGCGCAAATAATAACTAAAATGCACCAGGCTTTTATAGGCAAGATAAAACACATAACGTGGTATTTCACCGCGCTATGCTTCGCGTGATTTATCCAATTCCGGTCACGTGCCAGTTTCTGGTATTAACTATCTGTTGACTATCGCTATCCTGTCATCACTGCCATTTGTGTCATTGTTGCCATATGTCTGCTCGAGAGACGTCTACCTATAAACTGTAAATTTTATCCAATACAATACTAGCAACGTAACATGAACATATTTTATCTATACAGTTACTACTTGAATATCATGACACTTAACTTACTCAGGCAAGTCTCACGAATTAGTAAAGACTCGTGAGCAGTTTAACAAATAAAAACAACAACAGACTCAGTTTGATCCCAACAGGAGGGGTCTGGGGAGGATAGTCTGTACGCAGATCTTACCCCTACCTAATGCAGGTAGAGGCTATTTCTAATAGACCCTCGGCTCAGGAAGGGCAAGAAGAAGAAGAGGAAAGCAAGGAAGGAAGAAAGATGGAAGGGAAAAGAAAAAGGAGAGAGAAAGGATAAGTAGTACCATATAATAGCAACAGGGAATACAATATCCGAGGCGAACAAAACCACATAACGTAATAAAAATCTAAGAATATGAAGGGACATGCATTCTACTAAGACTATCGGTGAACACTATAAACTACCTACTAACCTTCTACCTTACTCCTCGACCTCCACACCCTCCTATCAAGGGTCATGTCCTCAGTGAGCTGAAGCAGCGTCATGTCCTGCCTAATCAACTCTCACCAGTATTTCTTAGGCCTACCTCGACCACTTCTCAAACTCTCCATGGACACCCTCTCACACCTCCTGACAGGAGCATCAATGCTTCTTCTCTTAACATGTCCGAACCATCTCAGTCGCGACTCCCGCATCTTGTCCTCCACGAAGGCTACTCCCACTCTGTCTCGGATAACTTCATTCTTAATCATATCTCTCCTGGTACACCCACGCATCCATCTTAACATCTTCATCTCTGCTACTCTCATCTTCTTCACGTGGGAGTTCTTGACTAGCCAACACTCAGCTCCATACAACATAGCCGGTCGAATCACCACTCGATAAAACTTACCCTTAAGTCTTAGCGGCACATTCCTATCACACAAAACACCAAAAGCGAGCCTCCACTTCATTCATCCCGCTCCGATGCGATGTGTGACATCTTCGTCAATCTCCTCGTTACCCTGGATAATAGACCTGAGATACTTAAAACTCGCTCTCGTGGGGATAACTTGAGCATCAAGCTTAACCTCTACGTCTGCATCATGGGTCCCGTCACTGAATTTGCACTCTAAGTATTCTATCTTGGTTCTACTCAATTTGAAACCTTTAGACTCCAATGTCTGTCTCCAAACCTCCAATCTCATAAATAATATAGACTTTTAGAAATTCAAAAACTCATAAATAATTAAATAATATATGCAAGTTTGGTAATCCAGCGGAACTTATGAATAATTTATATAAATTATATCCAGCATAACTTGTAAAGAATTTCCCGACGACAACAAGTGAAGACAGATTATGCCTCGAGATTGTTTAAAATTTTCCCAAGAGAGGATAAAATTTAAATAGGAAATTCCCGACAAAAAAGGGAATTTAGTGTTGGGTAAATCTAAAAGAGGCCGTCGAATCCGGCTTTGCTTTAAACTATTACCCCTTCTATGAAAGTATTTGATTAAATATGGAGTTCAAGAAAAAAGAAAAAAGAAAATTTGTAATTTAAACAAATTATAAAAATTTATGTGGCTAAAAGTTATCTCATTAAAGATTTAAAAAATTTGAAAGAGTTATTAATATAAAAAGACATTATTCTTTTAAGAATGGACTAAAAAGAAAAAATGACATAAATAGTAATTATGGGAGTCCAGAATCAAAATGTGATCTTTTTTTACTCAAATGACCGAAATGCAGGGGGGAGGGGGAAACTTAGTGATCAAAATACATATAGCGCCATTATATGTATAACGCCTTTTATACACATGACGCGAGAAAAGCAGATAAATAGAATTTAATGTACCAAAGAGAAGCAGACTACTCGGTGATGCAATGGTTTGAGGTCCAAGGTATGATTCCCTCTAGCAACATTATTTTGTTTTCCTATTTCTTTTTCATTATTTGGTTTAAGTATTTAGATATAAATACGTTAATATTTATAATTACTTTTCAATGAAATTAAAATAATTTAATATTTATTAAAAAATTAAGATTTTTGAAATCATTTAAAGTAAAAAAAGAGAGAGAGAGAGAAGCCTTTTATTATTTCGTTAAAAAATCTACCGATATTTTTAATAGTTGTTATTTTGTATTATACCTAAAACAAAATTATTTTTAGTATTTTTTTATACAAAAATATATATAGTTTAATCTAGAGCTTGATTTTTTTAATTTTTTGATACCTTTCTTTTTAAATTTAGTTATTAAATTTTAGTTATATTTACACTATATGAATTATATTAATCTAAAATCTAATTATAAATCTTATAATTTTCTCATTATTAAATATATAATTTATTATAACCATTTAATCTTTAAAATTATAATCGAAAAATTATTAGTAATGGATTATGATTTTCATATTCTTATCATGAGAGTTAATTAAATGATTGTTAAAAAACTAAATGGTTATAATACAGTGTAGTTTATGAAAATTTAGTATAGAAAAATTAATTAACTAGTTCTTCATAAATTAAATGGTTATATTTAGTTTAGTTTAGGATAATTCTTATTAAGAAAAAATTTAATCTATGAGCAACCATTTAATTAGTTTTCCTAATAAGAATATAAGAATTATATTCCTTTACTTAGCTAATAATAATCCTAATGGATTATAAGAACAACCATATTATTATTTAAATTTTTTAAATGGATAATACAATTACAATAGCCAAGTAATAAAAGGAGAAATAAAAAATATATTTCAGAAAAAATATAAAAAAATATAATTAGAATTTTGATTAATAAAAAATTTTAATAACTACATTTAAAAAGAATGGTATTAAAAAATAAAAAAAATTAAAGTAATAGATTAAACAATATATATGTTTTGTATCAAAAAATACAAAACAATAATTTTGTTTACGTATAATAGAAAATAACAACTATTAAAAATATCGGTAAATTTTAACGAAATAATAAAAGGCTTCTCTCTTCTTCTTTTTTTACTTTAAATGAATTCAAAAATCATAATTTTTTAATAAAATATTCAATTATTTTATTTACATTGGAAAGTAATTATAAATATTAAAGTATTTATATTTAAATACTTAAATCAAATAATAATAATAAATAAAAAATAAAAAATAAATAGGAAAGCAAATTAATGTTGCTATAGGAAATCAAACCTTGGACCTTAAAATCAAATTATTACCTAGTCTTTAACCACCCAACAATTTACTCCTCTTTAGGTACATTAAATTCTAATTATCTGCTTTTCTTGCGTCATGTGTATAAAAGGACGCTAGGGAGCTATATCTTAACGTTCAAAACGTATATTAAGATATAGCGCCCCTTAAAAGGACGTTATATGTGTTTTGGTCACTATTTTTTTTCACGCATTGCTGTCGTTTGAGTAAAAAAAAAAGACAACATTTTGATTCTAGACTCGTAACTATGTAAAAATTGCGCGGGGCGCCCTATTTGGTCGCCCCCATTTAACCTATACCCATATTTTTAAAATTATTTAACTTATACCCTAATTTTTACAACTTCAGGCGCCTCCTTCTTCCTGCTACCTGTGCAAAACTTCAGCTTATTTAGTGCTGAAGTTTTTACAAATTAACTAAATAACTTCATCATCTTCTGCTGAAGTTTTTGAAAAAG
This sequence comes from Nicotiana undulata, assembly GCA_005239495.1. Lineage (NCBI taxonomy): Eukaryota > Viridiplantae > Streptophyta > Magnoliopsida > Solanales > Solanaceae > Nicotiana > Nicotiana undulata. Next base: position 15,958 of record ML266403.1, on the reverse strand, counting down.
CTTTATGACAAAACTAAACTTCAGCTTATTTAGTGCTGAAGTTTTTACAAAAGAACTAAATAACTTCAGCATCTTCTGCTGAAGTTTTCGAAAAAGCTTTATGACAACACTAATTAATTCAGGACAAAACTTCAACTTATTTAGTGCTGAAGTTTTTGAAAAAGCTTTACGATAAAACTATTGAATCTAGGATAAAACTTAAGCTAAAACATGCTTAAGTACAACAAATAGAGAATAAAACCTCAGTTAGTAGAATGCTTAAGTTCAACAATTACAAACAACTTCAGGGTCATCTCCTAGAATGCTGAAGTTTGTGTGATTGTCTTTGCTATTTCAGGCCCGTATGCCCGAAGTTTATGCGAAAAGTGAGTACGTTTGTAATTTTTTTTTTTGTAAAATGGATGTAAGTTAAAACGTGACCCAAAAAGTAGGTATAGATGCAAATACCCCATAACTATGGGCCAAATGAGGTGAGTGGGCCCATAGAGATCTGTGGCATTTTGCTTTTAGAGTAGTAGCCCATGTTTACAATTTTGTCACCTACTGTTTTAACGGATTTACTGCGGCATCATATGACACGTTATTGCTAACGTGACACCTAAGACACGTGGCATCACTGCCAATTGAAAAACAAATTCTAGTCATTTATGTAGCTGTCAATAGATTAATATGAGATGAGAAACTACATATGAAAAATGAATATTTCTACAGACACTTTATTTCAATTTATTTATTTTTCATTTAAACACTTAACATAATACATTTAAATGACAGGGATCACTCATTGAATTAAAGTTAAGAGTAGACATAGGAAATTTCGGCGTTTCATATTTTTTTCTTGTTCGATAACTTTGTTTATGAGTGAAGCAACAAATTTCCTCTTTTTGTTCATGCATGAGGGTGACAAGGAATTAAAATTCATATAGTTGACAGGATATCAAATTCATAAGGCCACTAGAACAATAATTAAGTTGCATTAATAGCATCATCGATTAGACTGAACAGTGAACAGTGAACTAAGAATCTTACCATTGACTTTAATTTGGCAATTAATGGCTAAAAATCCATTTTCTGAGAATTTTAGAACAGAAAAAAGTTGAACATGAACCAACTTTTGCTGAAATTATCGATCAACTAAACTAAATTAAAACAAGAACCAACATCAATATCATTAAGATTTTACATAGAAGTCAGTGTTGGCAGATCTATATTGGATTAAAATCTCCAAGGAGAGATCCAGAGATCATTCATATAAATTGTGACTTTAAATTCATGTTCATATATGTTCCCGTTTCTCCACTCAAAATGAAAAGCTAAAACTAAAATCAGTATACTTCCTAGGTTACTACTGAATAAATTATATAAACGAAGCATTCAAGTGTAGAGTAAAATGTATCCAAGAATCTTATGTGAGATTGTCAAATTGTTAATTTTACGTGTTGCATAATTGCGCACGAAATTTAAGATATATATATATTTTTTTTTTTTATTTTTAAAAACAACAATTACGGTCTAAAAATAAATTAGTGATATTTGTGTTGGCTACAAATAATTATCTTATTAAAGATAAATTATTTTTTAATTTATAAAAATATTTCTCCTTTTGGATAAATTAAAAAAGAAAATATACTCGCCTAAGTTAAGATTGAGGAAGTGAAACATATATACTACTCCAAACGATTATCCTAATTTTCATACGGCTGCCTCACATGGAGCAACCACAAATAGCTGCAGATATTTGGCTTCTATCTCTTCTCCTATTGATTGGCCTTTGTAATTTGGAAAATGTATTTACAGTAGTCTCAAAACCTTGAAATGCATGGATTCTCTATAACTACACATATAAAAAGGGGCGCCGTTTGATAATATTGCATTGATTATGAAATTGGATTAAGTACAATGCAAATTATTAATATAAATTATTCAGTTTATTATACTAATTAAAATATGGCACATACAGATTATGGTCTCTATTATGACTTCGAGAGAGAGTACTTGAAACGACGTTAGAATAGTAGTTCCTCTTGTATGAAACTAGTATCAGTATTCGCGTGATGCGCGAACACAAATTATATTAAATTATGATCTAACCTCTTGATTTTAGTCTTGCATTTCGTTTCGATGTCAATATTAAAGAATATTAAATATATCATGTTGTGATTTGTCTTGTTTGAGCACACTATATCATATTATTTTAACAAACTTCTTACTATCACTTTGTATTTATCTAAAAGTTAAATATGTCTTATTCATCACATTATTTGTACACAAATTCTTTTTTCTTTCTTTTTCTTATAGTTATTGTATTTCTTATTATTTAATATTATAGTACTATCATATAATATTTTATTAGCTTAATAATTAAATTAATATCTTGCTTATTCTTTTAATAGTCTTTAATAAATAAAAATATTTTATGCTTGAAATTTGGTATATTTTGATGCTTGTATCCTCTCATTCGGGAATTTTTAATCAATTAAATTTATTGTAATCTTATTAAATATAATTTATTTATTTTTAAATTAATTTTATGTATAAGTATCCTCATACTATCTCTATTTTTATACATTCTATTCCTACTATAAATTTTAATTAGTTTTTACATTAATATTTTTACTTATAGTCAAAATAATGTCATATTTTATTTTAAATTGTAAGATTGATGTAGGCTAAAATATTAATACATACGTTATTTGATGATTATGTTCCAAATGTATTGAAGTCTCTTATATTTATTTTTGATTTAGATGCAGTTAAATTTATTTTCTTTAGCTTTAAGATATAAATTTAATTTTTAATTTTCATTAATAAAATTACCTATATTAGAAAGTTATTTTATATTCTTAAAAGTTTATTTTAATAATAGAAAAATCTAAATTGTTTGAACATATTATATGTATGTAGTAATATGTTCACTGTCATTTTATTTCTTTCGGTAATATTTTCCAAAATAATAAAATTATGAAATAAAAAAATCTCATCTCAAATTCAAATAATTCTTATCATTCTATTTTCTAAATTGGAACGCAGCTTCAAACTTATACTAACTGCACTTCAGATATTAATCATAGAAAAATATTTTCTTAGTTGTTTGAGCACATTCAATCCAAATGTTGTAGTAATATTTTCATTGTCAGCTTATTTCTTATGTAATTTTTTTTCTTTTTAGTTCTAATACAAATTTAATTTTTGATTTTCATTAGTATAATTACCCATATTAGAAAATTATTTTGTATTTTAGTTATTTTTTTCATAAATAATATTTCAATTTCGTGATATAATCCGTAGTTTGAGCATTTTAATCATAGTTTTAACAACTTTCTAATTTCAAATTCAATTATCCTTTCCCGTTCATTTCTAAGTAAATTTTTAATAATTTAACATAATTTTGCTAATTTTTTAAGTGTTGTATATTTAATTTTAACAACTTTCTAATTTCAAACTTAATTAGCCTTCCCCTATATAATTTTAAGTTTGTATATTAATTTATTTTATTTCCTAAACTTATGATTTATAAATATCCTCACATTATCTCTAATTTATTTCTACTATTCAATATTTTTAGTTTTTGATTTTATCTATTAAAATTGAGTTACGAGGACCTATTCATATTATGACTTTTCTTATTATAATATAAAAAACTTTCTCATCTCAAATTTAAATAAATTTTACCTTTTTTTTCTATGATAAAAAATCTAAATTTGTTCTCTATTTATTTTTTATTTTTGATATTATATTATTCAATACCTAATATTATAACATTGTCATGTGAATTTTTATTAGCTTGTTAATATCTATTTCTACCACATTCATTCTAATATAATATAAATAAAAATTTAAAAACTTTCTCAAATTCAAATAAGTTTATTATTCTATTTTCTAAATTTGACTGTATTTTCAAAAAATTATGTTATGCTTTCAAACTTAAATAAACTGGACTCAATTCAAATATTAATCAAAAAAAAATCTTAATTGTTTAAACCCTTGATATCTGAATATTGTAGTAATATTTATTTATAAAATACTCGTTTCCTAGATTTATCAATATTAATATGAAATTATTATTATTGTTATTAAATATTTTTTACTAATTTTTTAAGTTTTTACTTACCCTATAAATAATTTGCATACTTGTAAGTTCTTATTTTGTCGCTTGAATTTATTTAATTTTTAACTTAATAAATTTTTAATATCTTAAGTAAATTTTAATTTTATTTTAACTTACTCCAATGTATAAATAGTCACAGGTTATCTCAAACTACGTCATTCTATATTTCTTTATTGTTTTCTATTATAATATTTAGTTAATTGTTTACCTCCTTATTTCTGGCTAATATAGGGAAAAAGTCTATGGGCTGATCAATATAGATATAGCTACAAATATACATATAAATATAAATTTAAATGTAGATATATAGATTAGATTTGTCTAAGATTTATTTAGATTGAGTATAGGATTTAGTAAACTACTTTCATTAATTATATTTCCATTTATAATTCAAATTTTTAATGTTATCTTAAAATTTCCAAGCGACTTATTTTTAGCTTGTCACCTGGCTTAACCAAAAATTTCACTACTCTCCTTTTAATATAACTAGTATTAGTAACCGCGCGATACACAGACATAAGCTGTGTGTAATTCTGATTTGGGTTATTTGAATTATGCCCAAATAACTTTAAAATTAAACCTTCTATATAAAAATTATAAATAACTTATGGGTATTAATTAAGAAGCAGTCATGAAACTGTTTTTTTAAATTTCATAATGGATAACAATTTTATTTTTCTATACTATAATAACCCAATATCTTCATTTTATTACTTGTATTTTTTTTATGATCAATATTAAATAATACTCAACATATAACGTTGTAATCTATCTCGTTTGAGCATATTAAATCATATTAATTTAGCAAAGATCTTACTACCACTTATTTTTCATCTCAAATTCGAATAACTTTTATCCTCTTACATTTTTAGACAAATTTGTTTTTTGTTTTTTGTTCTTTGCTTATAGTTATTGCATTATTTATTACTTTATATTTTATACCGTTATAACGACCCGGTCTATCGTTATGTAGAACCTGCATTATAATTACTGTTATCGATGTGTTAGAGTTGATAGGCTTGAAATCAGAATGGTTATAATGAGAGTTTAGTCACTTAGTCTTTAAAAATAGCCTAGAAGTTGAAAAAGTCAACTGAGAGTTGACTTATTGGTAAACGACCTCGAAATGCAGATTTTATGGCTCGAATAGCTTCGTTAGGTGATTTGGGACTTAGGAGTGTGTCCGGAATATTTTTGTGATGTCCGGTGTAGAATTAGGCTTGAATTGGCGAAGTTAGTTTTTTGGCGATTTCCAGTCGGCAGTGAAAAATAGGCTATCGGGGTCGGAATAAAATTCCGACATTTGAAACAGGTTCTTAATATCATTTTGGATATGTCTGCAAAATTTCAGGTCAATCAGGTCAATAAATTGTTTTGACACTCGGAGTATTTTGATACTATTTATTGAAAAATAAAACATTGTTTTGGGTCGAGAACCCGGTATGTCATGGCCTAAGGGCAAATCGAGAGTGTCTGACTGAGTGAGGATTTCAGGCCTATATTGTGAGAGGTTTTCAGGCCTATATTGTGAGAGGCTTTCATGCCTATATTGTGAGAGGCTTTCAGGCCTATATTGTGAGAGGCTTTCAGGCCTATGTTGTTATAACGCTTGGGTTGTAGGAGCCCCTCCGGAATCTGTATACACCCCCAGTGAGCACAGGTACTTATTGAGTGACGATTATTGCCCGCGGGGCTGATACAGAGTGATTGTGAGAATGCCTGATAGGCAACTGTTACGAGAAATGATTTTGGCCCGAGGGGCTGTTTTATTAAAATTATTTTTATTGAGTTTTTGAACTATAAACCACTTGTTTTCAACTGGTTCTTATTGAGGATTTTACTGAGATGTATTAATATTATACTTGTATCAAAGGATTTTCTAGAAATTGGTTTTCAAACTTATGTAATTGTTGTATACTTTTGGAGACGTGATGTTTTACTATTTTTGTGAATTGGTGTATCTGAACTGTGTGTTCTATAATTCTCAGACTGTGATTTATTTTTATTACTATTGAGTTGGCATACTCATAAAGACTCCATGTGCCTCTGTGCACAGATCCAGGTACCGATTTGGAGCATTAGCTACCTTGTTCGTTAGCAGCAGTTCAGGGGATTTCGAGGTAGCTGTCCAGCGTCCACAACTTCTCCATTTCCCTTCCTTGATTAGTAGTAGAAATTGATTCATAGACATTTATTATGACATTAGAAGAGCTAGATTTATTTCTTTTTAGATGCTCATGATCATTGACTCCAGTCTTGGGAGGTTTTGTTTAGGTTTTGTTTAGACTATTATTGGGGCGCTAAGATTTAAATAAATTATTATTTTGCTACATTGCTATTTTTATTGAACTGTGCCTTATTATAAATCGAACAAATGCGTAGTAAAGTGATGGTTGGCTAGCCTAGTTCCACGATAGGCGCCATCACGACCTGTTAGGATTTGGGGTCGTGACAAGTTGGTATTAGAGCCAGGTTGCATAGGGCTCAACGGTCATGAGCAGGTTCAGTAGAGTCTTGCCGATCGGTACAGAGACATCTGTACTTATCTTCGAGAGGCTGCATAACTCTTAGGAAACATCTCTATTTTCTTGAACTCTATCGTGCCATTTATTGATTCGAGAAATCTAAACTTATGTTGTTTTATTCTCTCACAGATGGTGAGGATACGCAATACCGATCAGGGTGACCAGATACCAGCCAGACCCACAAGGGGTCGAGGCCGTGGTAGAGGTAGGGGACTAACCCGCGCAGCAGCCGGGACAGTGCCACAGGATCCCCCTATCATTTAGGATCAGGTTCCCGCCAATGGTGCTCCAGCGGGACAGGCTCAGGCACCGGCAGTGCCTATTGTTATTTCGGGTCTTCAGGAGACCCTGACTCAGATATTGACGGTGTGTTCCAGTTTAGCTCAGGCAGTCGCTATGTCTACTACTGCCACTGCAGCTCAAGCCGGGGGAGGCAATCAGACTCCAGCTGCCCGGACACCTGAGCAGGCTGAACGGGGTATTCAAGCACCGGGAGCAGCCCCAGCTCAGCCAGTTGTCCCAATCCAGGATTTTGTGGTTCCAGCTATGCCCGAGGATGAGCAGCGTAGACTGGAGAGGTTCAGCAGACTTAAGCCTCTGACTTTCAGCGGTACAGAGAGTGAGGATGCCCAAGGTTTTCTGGATAAGTGTTAGAGGATACAACGTACTGAGGGTATTTTGGAGACCAATGGGGTCTCGTTTGCTACATTTCAGTTTGCGGGTGCTGCTTTTACCTGGTGGGAGTCATTCGAGAGGCGTAGGCCGGTTGGTTCAGCACCACTCACTTGGCAGCAATTCTCCACGATCTTTTTGGAGAAGTATGTTCCTCGGTCCCATAGAGAGGAGCAACGCAGGCAGTTTGAGCAGTTGCATCAGGGAGAGTTGTCAGTTACTCAGTACGATATGAGGTTTTCTGAGTTGGCCAGACATGCTTCTGAGATTGTCCCTACTGACAGGGAGAGGATTAGGAGGTTTGTAGATGGTCTTACTTATTAGCTTCGGATCTTGATGACCAGAGAGAGTGTGTCTGGAGCTATATTTGAGCAGGTTGTTGACATTGCTCGAGATATTGAGTCGGTTCGTAGGCAAGATCGTGAGGAGAGAGAGGTCAAGAGGCCTCGGGGAGCAGGTAACTTCAGTGGTGCCCCTTCTAGAGGGCAGTTTCAGCACAACAGAGGTCGTCCATTTAGACCTCCACAACCAGTTCGCCCAGCTTACAGTGGTGTATCTTCGGGGCAAGGTCCTCGCAATTATCATCAGGGGCGTTCATCTTTTAGTGCCCTCCCAGCTCAGAGCTCCGTCCGAGCATCATCTTATCAGGGCTCTTCTATGCATGTTTCGTCTGGTGGTCATCAGGGTGACAGAGGTTCTCGTCAGTTTTCATCTCCGGCTTCAGGTGGTTGTTATGAGTGTGGAGAGTTCGGACATGGGTGGAGGCAGTGTCCCGGTCGTCCTAGTAGTTCATCCCAACAGAGGGTCCAGCCCTTGGCTTCAACCCCAGTCACTTCACCACCTACCCAGGCCGCTAGGGATGGTGGTCAAGAAGCCAGAGGCCGTCCTAGAGGGAGAGGTCGAACAGGTGGAGGCCAGTCGCGTATTTATGCACTTCCGTCTAGGCCTGATGCTATGTCATCCGATTCAGTGATTACATGTACTATTTCGGTTTGTCACAGTGATGCTTTGGTATTATTTGACCCTGGTTCCACGTACTCTTATGTCTCATCCTATTTTTCTCATTTTCTGAATATGCCCCGTGAGTCTTTAGTTACGTCTGTTCATGTTTCGATTCCGGTGGGTGATACCATTGTTGTGGACCGTGTGTACCGGTCGTGTCTTATATCTATTGGGGGTCTGGAGACCCGAGTGGACTTGATGTTACTCAGTATGGTTGATTTTGATGTAATTATGGGCATGGATTGGTTGTCCCCATGTCATGCTATCCTTGATTTTCACGCTAAGACCGTTACCTTAGCTATGCCCGGAGTTCCGAGATTTGAGTGGAGGGGGTCTATAAAGCGTGTGCCTAGTAGAGTGATTTCTTATTTAAAGGCTCAGCGTATGGTTGAGAAAGGGTGCGAATCTTATCTTGATTTTGTGAGGGATGTTAGTAGTGAGACTCCGTCTGTTGATTCTGTTCTCGTAGTCCGTGATTTTCCGGATGTATTCCTTGTAGATCTGCCAGGCATGCCACTTGACAGGGATATTGATTTTGGTATTGACTTGGTGCCGTACACTTAGACTATCTCTATTCCACCTTACCGCATGACACTAGCGGAGTTGAAAGAATTGAAAGAGCAACTTCAGAAACTCTTAGATAAGGGGTTCATTCGGCCTAGTGTGTCACCTTGGGGTGCGCCGGTGTTGTTTGTGAAAAAGAAAGATGGCTCCATGCGTATGTGTATCGATTATAGACAGCTGAATAAGGTTACAGTGAAGAACCAGTATCCTTTGCCTCGTATTGATGACCTATTTGACCAGCTTCAGGGAGCTAAGGTGTTCTCCAAGATTGATTTGAGGTCTGGGTATCATTAGCTAAAGATTCAGGATTCTGACATTCTGAAGACGGCTTTCAGGACCAGATATGGTCATTATGAATTCCTGGTTATGTCATTTGGGCTGACCAATGCCCCAGCCGCGTTCATGCAATTGATGAATAATGTGTTTCAGCCCTACCTTGATACTTTCGTCATTGTGTTCATTGATGACATTCTGGTACATTCTCGTAGCTAGGAGGACCATGCTCAACAATTGAGGATTGTGTTACAGAGATTGAGGGAGGAGAAACTTTATGCAAAATTCTCTAAGTGTGAGTTTTGGCTTGGTTCAGTGGCTTTTTTGGGTCATGTAGTGTCTAGTGAGGGTATTTAGGTTGATCCGAAGAAGATAGAGGCGGTGCAGAGTTGGCCCAGACCGTCTTCAGCTAGAGAGATTTGGAGTTTCCTCGGGTTGGCGGGTTACTACCATCGCTTTGTGGAGGGATTCTCTTCTATTGCTTCACCTCTGACCAGATTGACGCAGAAGGGTGTTCCATTCAGGTGGTCCGATGAGTGTGAGGAGAGCTTTCAGAAGCTCAAGTCAGTGTTGACCACAACTCTGGTATTAGTGTTGCCTACTGGTTCGGGTTTTTATACGGACTATTGTGATGCTTCTAGAGTTGGCTTGGGAGCGGTATTGATGCAGGACGGTAGGGTGATTGCCTACGCGTCTAGACAGTTGAAGGTGCACGAGAAGAATTACCCAGTGCACGATCTTGAGTTAGCTGCTATTGTTAATGCCATAAAGATTTGGCGGCATTATTTGTATGGAGTGCAGTGTAAGATTTACACCGATCATCGTAGTTTGCAGTATCTACTAAGGCAGAAAGACTTGAATTTGCGATAGAGAAGATGGTTGGAGCTTCTCAAGGACTATGACTTGACTATTTTGTATCATCCGGGGAAGGCCAATGTGGTGGCCGATGCCTTGAGTCGCAGAGCCGAGAGTTTGGGAAGTCTAGCTTATCTTTCAGCAGCAGAGCGACCTTTAGCCCTTGATGTTCAGGCTTTAGCGGGTCAGTTAGTGAGATTGGATTTGTCAGATCCTCCACGGGTGGTAGCTAGCATGGCTTCCCGGTCTTCCTTATTTGATCAGATTAAGGCACGGCAGTACGATGACCGGCACTTGTTAGTTCTTCAGGATAGAGTTCGTCGGGGTGATGCCAGAGATGTGACTATTGGTGATGATGGAGTTATGAGGATGCATGGCCGTATTTGCGTGCCCAATGTAGAGGGTATTCGAGAGTTGATATTAGTAGAGGCTCACAGCTCGCAGTATTCTATCCATCCGGGTGCCGCGAAGATTTATCAGGATCTGAGATAGCAGTATTGGTGGAGGCGGATGAAGAGAGATATTGTTGAGTATGTAGCACGGTGTCTCAACTGCCAGCATGTCAAGTATGAGCACCAGAGACCAGGTGGTTTGCTTCAGAGGTTAGATATTCCAGAGTGGAAATGGGAGAGAATTGCTATGGATTTTGTAGTTGGGCTTCCACGAACTTCGAAGGGGTTTGATGCTATTTGGGTCATTGTGGATAGATTGACCAAGTCCGTTCATTTAATTCATGTCAGTACTACTTATACTTCATAGCGGTTAGCTGGTATTTACATTAAGGAGATTGTCCGGTTGCATGGAGTTCCGATTTCTATTATTCCTGACAGAGGTACTCAGTTCAGATCAAGTTTTGGAGGGCCGTACAGAAAGGTATGGGTACTGATGTAGAGTTGAGCACTGCATTTCATCCTCAGACCGACGGGCAGTCGGAACGGACTATTCAGATTTTGGAGGATATGTTACGGGCTTGTGTGATTGATTTTGGTGGTTCATGGGATCAGTTTCTGCCATTAGCGGAGTTTACATATAATAACAGCTATCAGTCCAATATTCAGATGGCCCCGTATGAAGCTTTATATGGTAGGAGGTGTAGATCTCCGGTTGGTTGGTTCGAGCCTGGCGATGCTAAGTTATTGGGCACGGATTTGATTCAGGATGCGATGGAGAAGGTGAAATTGATTCAGGAGCGGCTTCGCGCATTGTAGTCTAGGCAGAAGAGTTATGTGGACCGGAAGGTCCGGGATGTGTCATTTATGGAAGGTGATAAGGTACTGCTGAAGGTATCACCCATGAAGGGTTTTATGAGGTTCGGAAAGAGAGGAAAGCTGAGTCCACGATTTATTGGTCCTTTTGAGGTACTTTAGAAGGTTGGAGAGGTGGCTTATAGGCTTGCCTTGCCACCCAACCTATCGAGTGTTCATCCGGTATTTCATGTGTCGATACTCCGGAAATATGTTGGTGACCCATCTCATGTGTTAGATTTCAACCCAGTTCAGCTCGAGGGTGATATGTCATATGAGGTGGAACCAATAGCAATTTTGGCTCGTGAGGTCAGAAAGCTGAGATCTAAGGAGATAGCATCAGTGAAGGTGCAGTGGAGAGGTCATCCAGTGGAGGAGGCTACTTGGGAGACCGAGCGGGAGATGTAGAGAAAATATCCTCACTTGTTTGAGACTCCAGGTATGTTTCTAGACCCGTTCGAGGACGAACGTTTGTTTAAGAGGGGGAGAATGTAACGACCCGGTCTGTTGTTACGTAGAACCTGCATTATAATTACTATTATTGATGTGTTAGAGTTGGTAGGCTTGAAATCAGAATTGTTATAATGAGAGTTTAGTCACTTAGTCTTTAAAAATAGTCTTGAAGTTGGAAAAGTCAATTGAGAGTTGACTTATTGGTAAACGACCTCGAAATGCGGATTTTATGGCTCGAATAACTTCGTTAGGTGATTTGGGACTTAGGAGTGTGTCCGGAATATTTTTGTGATGTCCGGTGTAGAATTAGGCTTGAATTGGCAAAGTTAGTTTTTGGCGATTTCCGGTCGGCAGTGGAAAATAGGCTATCGGAGTCGGAATGGAATTCCGACAGTTGAAAAAGGTTCGTAATGTCATTTTGGATATGTCTGCAAAATTTCAGGTCAATCGGAGTTTATTTGGATAGTTTCGGCGTCGTTGATGGATTTTAGAAATTTCAAAGTTCTTAGGCTTGAATCCGACGTGATTTTGGTGTTTTGATGTTAGTTATGGTGTTCCGAGGGTGAAACTAAGTTTAAATGATCTTATGTGACGTGTTAGTATGTTTGGTTGGGTTCCCGAGGGGCTCGAGATTTATTTCGAATGGTTAACGGAAAGTTCGGAGTTGGAAATTGCAACAAAAAGCTGCTGGTGTGGAATCACAGTGATTTCCGCACTTGCGGAAGATTGACCGCAGGTGCGGGCCCGTAGGAGTGGACAAGGCACCGCATGTGCGTTTAGTGGGACCGCAGGTGTGAAAAATGGGCCGCAGGTGCGGAACCCTTGGGCAGAAAGTATAAATTAAAACCCTCTGCGACCATCAAACCTTTTAACACCATTTTTGAACGGGAAAAGAGCTTGGAGGCGATATTGAAGAGAGGAAATCAGTTTTCATCATAGAGGTAAGACTTTTGGACTTAATAACTCGATTATAGGTGATTTAAGACCTTAATATCAGTGTAAATTTATGGAAAATCAGTAGAAAAAGGAGAAGTTAGGGCTTGAGATTATGAGACCTTTAGGGGTCGATTTGAGGGGTCAAAAGAACTCTGATTTTAGCGTTCTTTATATGTACGGACTCGTGAGATGACGAAGAACATTTTAGTATAAAAATTTCTGAGTTTCGGGATGCGGTCCCGGGGGTCGGGTTTTGACCGAATTCGGATTTTGAGCTAAATTCGATATTTTTCAAATGAAATTTATTCCTTGAGCATAATTTGATGATAAAAATATGAACTTGGTATATCTGGAGCATCCGGAAGTTGATTCGAAAGGCAAACGCATTGCGAAGTAATTTCGGGCTAGTTTGAGGTAAGTAATGCCTTTATATCCTGTCTTGAGGGTATGAAACCCCGGACTTTGCACCCTTTCACGGGTTTTGGAATGCAAAGATTGAAACTTTGGAAATACTTTCCCTATTTAGGCGACTATTGAGTTGCTAAACCGACTTTTAAGGCTATGCTTAATTAGTATTATTATATTATGATATGATTTGGGCTGTAAGCCGTGTTTGGGGCCTAGTGCTAATCTGTTTTCCCCTTGGGGGTTGTGTTTACTATATTTTCCTCACTAATATGTTATGATTTTACACTCAGTATTTTCCTGATAAATATTTTTGACACTCAGAGTATTTTGATACTATTTATTAAAAAATGAAACATTGTTTTGGGCCGAGAACCCGGTATGTTATGGCCTAAGCGAAAATCGAGAGTGTCTGACTGAGTGAGGCTTTCAGGCCTATATTGTGAGAGGCTTTCAGGCCTATATTGTGAGAGGCTTTTAGGCCTATATTGTGAGAGGCTTTCAGGCTTATGTTGTTATAGCGCTTGGGCTGTAGGAGCCCCTCCGGAGTCTGTACACGCCCCCAGTGAGCGCAGGTACCTATTGAGTGATGATCATTGCCCGCGGGGCTGATACAGAGTGATTGTGAGAATGCCTAATGGGCAACTGTTATGAGAAATGATTTTGGCCCGAGGGGCAGTTTTGTTAAAATTATTTTTACTGAGTTTTTGAACTATAAACCACTTGTTTTCAACTGGTTCTTATTGAGGATTTTACTGATATTTATTGATATTATACTTGTTTCAAAGGATTTTCTAGCAATTGATTTTCAAACTTATGTAATTGTTGTATACTTTTGGAGACGTGATGTTTTACTATTTTTGTGAGTTGGTGTATCTGTACTGTGTGTTTTATAATTCTTAGACTGTGATTTATTTTCATTACTACTGAGTTGACGTACTCATAAAGACTCCCTGTGCCTCTGTGCACAGATCCAGGTACCGATTTGGAGCAGTAGCTGCCTTGTTCGTTAGCAGCAGTTTACGGGATTTCGAGGTAGCTGTCCAACGTCCACTGCTTCTCCATTTTCCTTCCTTGATTAGTAGTAGAAATTGATTCATAGACATTTATTATGACATTAGCAGAGTTAGATTTATTTCTTTTTAGATGCTCATGATCATTGACTCCAGTCTTGGGAGGTTTTGTTTAGACTATTATTGGGGCGCTAAGATTTAAATAAATTATTATTCTGCTACGTTGCTATTTTTATTGAACTGTGCCTTATTATAAATCGAACAAATGCGTAGTAAAGTGATGGTTGACTAGCCTAGTTCCACGATAGGCGCCATCACGACCTGTTAGGATTTGGGGTCGTGACAACCGTTATATGATCTTTTAATAGCTTATAAATTGATTTACCGTCTTACTTATTACGCTATTAATAATCATCAATAAATGTAATTTTTTTAATTCTTAAATATTGATGCATTTTTAAACTGTTATCCTCTTACTCGAAAATCTTTCATCATTTAAATCTATTAATAATATTTTTGAGTATTATTTAATAATTAATTTATATATTTTAACTAAATTTAAAATATCAATATCATCACACTATCTCTATTTTCCTCTTATACATTCTCTTCCCTACTAAGAAATTTTAATAACCTTTTACACAAATTTGTTGACCTATACTAAAACTTTTATTTTAAAATATAAATTTTAATTAGTCTAAAATTTAATACATATTTTCCCTTATAATATTTCAAATCTATTGAATTTTTTATAATTATTTTTTTATTACGTGAATTTAAACTTTTTTTCTCTTTTACTTTCAAGATACAAATTTAGGTTTTATTTTTCATTAGTAAAATTACCATCATGAGATATTTATTTAGTATATTTAAATATTTACTTTGGTATCAAAATTTTACTTTTTTTATCTAGAAAGACTTCAATTTTGTTTCATATCTATATTTTAAGCGTTCTCATCATAACTTTAATCTCAAATTCGATTAATTTTTAATCTCAAAATCGATTAGTCTTTTCCTTTTATTATTAATATAGTTGTTTTATTTAATTATTTTTCTTGCTTTTGCTATAATTTTATCTATATGTAATATAAAATAGATAAACATTTAGTTTTTTTTCTCAAATTCAGATAAGTTTTATTATTTAACTTTCTAAATTTGACTACATTTTCAAAAAATTATGTTATGCTTTCAAACTTAAACTAACTGCAATCAATTCAAATATTAATCACAAAAAAATATTTTCTTAATTATTTGAACCCTTTATATCTGAATGTTGTAGTAATTTACGTATAAAATATTCGTTTACCCGATTTATCAATATTAATATGACATTATTATTCTTGTTATTAAAATATTTTTTACTGATTATATAAGTTTTTTCTTACCTTATAAATAATTTATATACTTTATGGAAGATCTTATTTTGCCGCTTGAATTTATTTAATTTTTAAACTTAATAAATCTTTAATATCTTAAGTAAATTTTAATTTTATTTTAACTTACTCCAAAGTATAAATAGTCATGTGTTATCTCAATCTACGTCTTTCTATATTTTTTTATTTTTTTCTATTATAATTTTTTACCTCCTAATCTATGAGTGGATCAATATAGATATAAATATAGATATAGCTACAAATATACATATAAATATAAATTTACATGTAGATATATAGATTAATTTGTCTAAGATTTATTTTGATTGAGTATAAGATTTATTAAACTACTTTCATTAAATGTGTTTCCATTTACAATTCGAATTATTAATATTGTCTTAAAATTACCAACTGACTTCTTTTTAGCTTGTCACCTGGCTTAATCACATACTTCACTACTCTCCTTTTAATATAATTGTCACGACCCAAATTCCCACCTTTTAGGCCGTGACTGCGCCTAACGTTGAACCCGCTA
>ML266401.1:0-15393 GCA_005239495.1 Nicotiana undulata | reverse complement strand
AAATCCATGTAAGATCACATATTTAACTCAAAAATAGGAAGAAATCACTTACCTTGTGTTGCTAGGTGAAAATCCCTCCTTGAGCTCTATAAAATCATCCAAGCCAAATCAAAGAAATGAAAGAAATGGGCCAAAATTCGTGTTTAAAGAATCTGTCCATGCTTCATCGAGTTGTACCTTGCACTTGTGCTGTGCAGGTTGTACATCCTATTACAATTTTCCCTTGTTGAACACTTTCTATTAAAACACCCATAACTTATTGTAGAAATATCCAAATAATAAACGGTGTAAATAATTAGAAACTAGACTCGAAGATCTTTAATTTGATAGGCTGTAAACCATATAACTCTTTATATATCCCAAGATATGAGCTACTAAAGTTGGCTTCATGCATCAGAAAATTCTGGCGAAACTGCTCCACCAGCCATCTTCAATCGGTCATAACATTTTGCACAAAACTCCAAATGACAAATGGTTTAATGTTCTAATAACTAGAGTTCAAGATCTACAACTTTTATGTTTTGCAAATATTCATATTCCTTATAGATTTTGATATATATGCCTCCAGAATCAGCTCCACGATGCACCTAGCTGCTGTCCAAAAGTGCAGCAGAAATTTTCTGCAGTTTTTCTTTCTTTTTTTTGTCCGAAATTCGTTTCGTTAACCTTCCGAAATCCACTCAAGGCCCTCGGGACCTCAACCAATTATACCAACATGTCCCAAAACATGATACGAGCTCGCTCGAGGCCTCAAATCACATCAAACAACGTCGAAATCATGAATCGCACTCCAATTCAAGCTTTATGAACTTTGAAATTTCAAACTTCTACATCAGATGCCGAAACCTATCAAATCACGTCCGATTGACCCCAAATTTTGCACTTTCAAATTCGACATTACAGACCTGCTCCAACTTTCGCAACTGAAATCCGACCCCGATATCAAAAAATCAAACTCTCGGTCAAACTTCTCAAAAACCTTCAAATTTCTATCTTTAGGCAAATGACTTCAAAATGACCTACGGACATCCGAATTCACTTCCGATCGCGCTCCCAACTCCAGAATCACCATACGAAGCTATTCCCAGACTTGGAATCCCAAACGGATATCAATATCATTGATATGCGCTTCAAGCCAAACTTAGGAAATTTCTTCAAAAATGCTAACTTCCACAACATACACCGAAACGCTCCCGGGTTATCCAAATCCCGATCCGGACATATGCCCAAGTCCGAAATCATCATACAAACCTGCTGGAACCTTCGAATCCTGATTCCGAGGTCGTTTACTCAAAATTCCAGTCTTTCTCAATTTCTTCAACTTAAGGCTTCTGAAATGAGAATTTTTCTTTCAATTTAACTTCGAACCTCCTGAATTTCAACTCTGACCATACACACAAGTCACAATACCGGAAATGAAGTTGTTCATGACTTCCCACCACTGAACGACGCGCTAGAGCTCAAAACGACTGGTCGGGTCGTTACATGAACCCTCTTTGTTAAAATCGACATATAAATGCGAGCATTAATATGGCAAAAAAAAAAAAAAATCAGGCATGACATTTGTAAGCAATTAATGCAAAATCAAGAATAAAATTTGAAAATACAGTCATTTGACTATCACAATCATGAAATCACTTCTTGACTCTAAAATGGGAAGCAGCAAACTAACAATTCTTGAAACTATTTCAAACAAAAAATTATACTAAACGCCAAAGACAATAAGTAATCCAAAAAAAAAAATTAACGTAACTTTAGTCACATTCTTTATACCTTTTTTTTTTAATACTATTTTTGTTTTAAGACTAATAATGGACTAGATTAACAAGTTACCGAAGTAATTTAAGCTTACAAAAAACTTTTTTTTTCAATAGAACTTTACCAACGGGGATGAAGGATTTTTGTCCGAGACTTAAGACCGACATTCACTCTTTAAGCTGAAATGCATCTTTGTTTTAACTGATGCTCCTACGAGTCTAAGCGAAAATATTAGAATAGACTCTTTATTAGTCTCCTGTTTCTCACAAACTTACTGTTAGGATTTTCATATCAACAAACAGTTATGCGATAGGCTATCAACATGAATCACTTGAGGAGAATTCTCACAAAAAATACTAAGATAAAAAGTAGAAGATCCAAGACAGAAACGAACCTCTAAGGCAGCAAAGAAACTTTTCCTTTTAAATATAAAAAGTCGAAACTGGTACAAGGCAACAACTTTCGATTCTTCAGAACTAAAAAACCGTAACAAAACTTCGACTTCGAAACTCGCCGGAACTCGATGAACCTCGAACGTACTCAACTGGGTTTGGGCGTTTTCTTTTTCGGATGAGATTTAGACNATATATATATATATATATATATATATATATATATATTCTTTTTGTAATTTTTAACTTTCTCAAATAAAACCTATTAAAAATAAGTTAAAATTTTAAAATATCAGGATTAGACCCAGAAAAAATATTTACACTAAAATAGTATTGAATTTGAGTGTGGTCAAAAATTAGTTGTTCACAGGAGACGCACTTCCTAGTTTGGTACATTTAAGTTTCACCCCTAGGAGATGCACTTCCTAGTCTGGGTCTTTCAATCCATATTTTATTCGCACTTCCTAAATTGAGATTTTACCCCTAGGAGACGCACTTCCTAGTTTTGGGTCATTTAAGTTCATTCCTAGGAGACGCACTTCCTAGTGTGAGTCATTGAAGTTTCACCCCTAGGAGACGCACTTCCTAGTCTGGGTCTTTCAAGTTATATTTTGTTTAGGAGACACACTTCCTAAATTGAGATTTCACCTCTAGGAGACGCACTTCCTAGTTTTGGGTCATTTAAGTTTATTCCTAGGAGACACACTTCCTAGTGTGAGTCATTGAAGTTTCACCCCTAGGAGACGCGCTTCCTAGTCTGGGTCTTTCAGGTTAAACTTTTGTTTTAGGAGACACAGTTCCTAAATTGAGATTTTACCCCTAGGAGACGCACTTCCTAGTTTTGGTCCATTCAGGTTTCACCCCTAGGAGACGCACTTCCTAGTTTGAGTCATTCAGGTTTTACCCCTAGGAGACACACTTCTTAGTTTGGTTCATTCAAGTTTCATTCCTTGGAGACGCACTTCCTAGTTTGAGTCGTTTGAGTTCATCCCTAGGAGACGCACATCCTAGTCGAATCTTTAGTTTTACTTTCATCATTGCATCAATATCATAGGTGATTTTGCTAACAACTCACAAATCTTCGTAGTGAAAATTGGGGCAGAAAATTTTGTTTGTTTTCTTGTTGTGATTGCAGGCACCTGTCGCGCCCCCCTTTTTTCCCCGCGGAGTCAGGGTTTCGAAATTATTGGTGACAACTCGTTTCCTTTTGGGAAAGGGGTACAAGAAGTTGAAGAGTCGCCACCTAACGGATTAGGGTGCGTTAGGGCACCTATTACAAGTAACTCATAGAAGTAGTTTGCATTACCAGAGATTGAGACTTGAAATTACTTCGAGGGGAAGGTGTTAGGCACCCCTCGAGGTCCACAACGGTGGGTCCCGACCAAACTTACTTTTGTGACTTAGTCAATTAGCAGATAAGCAGTCTAAGCACACATATATAAAAGAATAAAAGACTTTTGACAGATAAGCAGTCTAAGCACACATATGTAAAAGGAATAAGGGAAGTCCTAGGTTGGTTAGCCTATAGGATCATATATGTACAATGACCGGTAATCACTCCTCAATTAGAGGGGCTACACGTGGCGCACATGTCATCATATCATTTTACTACCCATTACCCTCCCCTTAGCGGTTATATAAGCGAGTTTGATTGACGAACTCTACGTGTGCTGTTACTCGCCCCTTCCTTGTGGTCCCGGAGGAATTTAGGACCTCTAGATTTAGGTAGTACTAGACCCTTGTGTTTAAAGAATAAAACTCTAAGCGACAACAAATAACACATAGGACTACCAAATAGAGAAGCAGTTAAGGGGGATCATGTTTACCTCCACATACATAGGCAAATAAGCAGCACGTCTCAAACACAATTTTCAAGTAATTTTAGAGAAGTCCTAGAACAGGGTATCTAGGTGAAAATGTAGCATTGTTTAAAAGCGAAGTGATATAACCTAATCAGTTTGCCTAATGGTTTTAGAACCTGTTAAACTTGGACAAGTTTTACATATAAGCAGAGTATAATCTCACAGTTTTAAGACCATTAGTTACCTAAGGTTTTCCTAGGCGTAGGACTGTATGCAATCATAATTCTGGGAACGAACTGAAACATCTTGAAGTTATTCCATCCTATAGGCATGCTAATCTAAGTGATGAATATTATAACAATTGACTTCATGCATATTTATACTAGAACATGATACCTATGTGTGGGGCTGTTTTTAACCTCTTTATAGACAGTTATTTATTTTGGCTATGCAGATATAATTTAAAGCAAATGCAAATAGATTCCTAAGGCAGGATTTCTAATGCACATAGAGAGATGGTCGTCTGATTAAGCAGTATTAGTAAATTAATGGCAGGGTGTCTAAGTGATAGTGACTTATGCAGAATCAGGAGATAAAGCGATGAACTACAACATGATTTCTAGTAGGCAAAAGCAATAAACGCGAGTATCATAAGACATGGTATCTAATGCACAAATTTATCATGGTTTAATGCGAATAGGAATAAACATCCTAAAGCATGATATCTATTGCATAACATAAACCTAGAGCATGATTTCTATTGCAAATAAACATAATATAAAACCTAAAGCATGGTTTCTACCCAGTTTACCCCACAGAATCCTATAGCAACCCTCCCTTTTTTACTAGTTACCCCAATATCCGTTTACAAAGGATTATTACAGACGAAGATTGAATAAAATTACACAAATGAATGTAAACTATACTATAGAGAGCCTGAATCAGGCCCAAAGTAAACCTTGGAGTGTCAGCCCTTCAATATAGTCTCAAATGCCAAGAGTCTCATAGCCAATATGTGTCCAAGTGTGTCAAAGTTCCCTAAGGACCTCAAGGATCTCGAGCAGTGCTCACACCAAGATCTCCTCTAAAATAGGGGATTAGTTATGTGCAGTGTGGAAGGACCATCCCTGGTGTGCTAGAGTTAAAAGGAATCTCAGGGGATTCCTAAGTAGTACACACATTGGAGGGGAAGAACCTAATAGTCTAAGAGTAATGTGATGACCCAAAAAGGGGTCATCTTATGTGCATCTAATTCTGACTGTGTTCCGAGGCCCCGAAAGCCTCCATTAATCTCACCTCGATGTGCGTGCGCAGCCTGGACGTGTAGCCAGGAAGCCTTTATGTGAAAACTTGATTGAGAGTTAAAATTTTGATAAATCAATTGAATAAAGTTGACTTTGGTCAACGTTTTGGTAAACGGACCCGGATCCATGATTCGACGGTCCTGGAAGGTCCGTAGGAAAATATGGGACTTGGGCGAGTGCTCGGAATCGAATTCCGAGGACCCAAGTCCGAGAAATGAATTTTCAAGGAAAATTGTTTTATAAAAATATTAAAGGCTTATGAAAATGAACCTTGATGTGAAACCTGTGCTGCCGGGCCCGTATTATGATTTCGGTGCTCGGAACACGTTCAATATGTTTTATTTAAGTTATCTGTGAAATTTGGTAAAAATGGACTTGATTTGATTGGTTTCAGATCAAAATGAGGAAATTAGAGTTAATGAAGTTTTGAGAAATCTCATAGAATTTGAAATTTGGTTTGGAATGTGATTTTATGTTCCCGAGGTTCGAATGAAATTCCGAGATCGGGAATAGTTCCTTCATGTCATTTATAACTTGTCTGCAAAATTTGAAGTCATTCCGAGTAGTTTAGGCCGGTTCGACGCATTGAAGTGAATTCTAGAATTTCAAGTTCTTAGTTTTGATTCGATTTGGTTTTGGGGTAGAATTTTGAGTTTTGTTGTTGTTTTCCATGTTCCGAAAGTTCGAGCGAGTCCATATCATGAATACAGACTTATTGGTATATTTGGACGGGGGCTCGGGTGGGCCCAAGTGCCTCCCGGACACCACACGAGGCCAAAAACCAGCTAAAACAACTGCTGGTGCAGATGTTGCTGGTGTGACCGCTGGTGCGGTTGCCCAGCCACCGGTGCGGGACCGCTCCTGTAGTCCCAGCCTCGCAGGTGCGGAGTCTCCGCTAGTGAGGAACAAATTCCGCAGGGGCGGGTCCGCTGGTGCGGAAACCCCTCCGCAGGCGCGACCTCAGCCCCCTTGCCCAAAGTCCGCAGGTGCGAGCTCCAGGCCGCAAGAGCGAGACCGCTGGCGCGGACTCCTTCTCCGCAGGGGAGATGCCAGGGTCCCAGGCCCTTTTCCGCAGGGGCGGTGATTTTCTCGCAGGTGCGGGACCGCACCTGCAGTCTCAAGGTCGCAGGTGCGGAAATCACTGTTGCCAGCCCCTTTTAAATGTCCAAATTACGGGTTTTTCTTCATTTTACTCACCATCAACCTCCATTTGAGAGCATCCAAGTTTGGGCAGCACCTCCCACGACCACCTACTGTAAGAGGTAAGTTAAACCCCATAATCCTCTAGCTTTAACATTAATTCCTAGTTAAATTCACTACTAAATCATCTAAAAATCATAGAATTAGGTAGAAATTTTAGGGTTCTTGTGGATTTTGTAACTTTCTATTTTAGGCCATGAATTCAAGTAGAAATCACACCTTAGTGATCCTTAGGCTTTGGGTGAGTGATCCCTTCGAGAATTTTCAGAATTCGATCATGAGAGACCGGGGTTTGAAATTGGGAATTCGTCAAGAATGGCGATTTTATTGAATAACTAGGATAATTTATCACATTGTGCATGCATTGATCTAATTTCACACCTTTTGACTAGTTGCGAGTCCTGGGGTATATAGTTCGGAGTTTCGGGCGCAATTGTGGTCTGAGGGGTAGATTCGTCACGAGGTGAGTCTCTTTTCTAACCTTGTAAGAGGAAATTGTCCCCATAGGTGATATATATGCTATGTGTAAATTGTTTGGGGGCTACGTACGCGCCAAGTGACGAGAGTCCGTACGTAGCGTCTATTATCGTTATGTCCGGGTAGTTAGGCCCACACCATGCCTTGTATGTTTTCTCGTAATGCCTTATATATTTTCCTTGAAATGCTTCATATGATTATTTGTGATTCCATATGTACCAAGAAACTATGTTTTAGCATCGTGTTATTCTTCTGAGGCCTTATGGTAAGTAGAAATTGTGAAATGAATATGGGATCGGGCCGTACGCCACGACAGTGTTGAAAAGAAATTGAAATGAATATGGGATCGGGCCGTACGCCGCGGCAGTGTTGAAAAGAAATTGAAATGAATATGGGAGCGGGCCGTACGCCACGGCAGTTTTGAAAAGAAATTGAAATGAATATGGGATCGGACTGTACGCCACGACAATGTTGAAAAGAAATTGAAATGAATATGGGATCGGGTCGTACGCCGCGGCAGTGTTGAAAAGAAATTAAAATGAATATGGGATCGGGCCGTATGCCACGGTAGTGTTGAAAAGAAATTGAAATGAATATGGGATCGGGTCGTACGCCATAGCAGTGTTGAAAAGAAATTGAAATGAATATGGGATCGGGCCGTGCGCCACGGCTATGTAGAAGGTACCTTATGGGAGCGGGCCGTACGCCAGGCCGGATCTAAGAATTTGTGATTTTTGTCCGTTCGGTGGTCTTACCTTGAAAATGCTTTATTGTTTAGTTCAGAAATTGTTTGGATTCTTTTTCTGCTTTTGATATATATACTTGTTGCTTATTTCCCTAACATGCCTACTTTATTCATCATATTCTATCATATGTTATCACTATTAGTTGATTTTCCGCTCTTCTAGTTTTATTTCACATCACCGCCATTATCATGTTTATATCTGTTTAAAATTGGTTAAAAGAGGAAATTTGCGTAACGGGGAATGGTAACACTTAGTGTTTCTATATTGGCTGGCCTAACCTCGCCGTTGGGCGCCATCGCGACCTGAATCGAGATTTGGGTCGTGACAACGTGGTATCAGAGCCCTAGGTTCACGAAAGTCTCACGAGTCACGGGCAGGTCCAGTAGAGTCTTGCGGATTGGTACGGAGACATCTGTACCTATCTTCGGGAGGCTATGGGGTGTTAGGAAACTTCCCTTTATTCATATCCTGTCGTGCAATCTATGATGTACTCAAACTTATTCTTCTATTTCTCTCACAGATGGTGAGGACGCGTGCATCCAATGTTCCTGGTTCGGGAGAGGCCGCTGCCACGGCTGCCCAAGGTCGGGGTAGAGGCAGGGGCAGAGCACCTGATCGAGGCAGGGGACGAGGGCGTCCTAGAGCTACACCAGTTGCACCACCAGAGGACCCTATTATGGAGGGGCAGGATGAGGTGCCTCCAGTAGCACCTGCTCCAGTGGATTTCATGATGGGGCCAGGTTTCCAGGAGGTCATGGGCCGTATTCTGAGATTTATGGACACTATGTCTCAGGCTGGTTTATTTCCAGCCGACCCTGCTACTTCTCAGGTGGGAGGGGGAGTCCAGACTCCTACCGCTCAGGCCATAGGTCAGGAAGAAGCAGCACGTCATACCCCAGGCACACCGCCAGTGGGAGGGGTTCAGCCTGTAGTAGCAGCCCCAGAGCCCAGGCCAGTTGCAGAGGGTGACTAGCAGAAGATGTTGGATAGATATACCCGACTTCGCCCTCCAATCTTCGGGGGTGAGCGGGGAGAGGATGCCCAGGATTTTATTGATAGGTGCAGGGACAGACTGCACAACATGAGGATTTTGGAGTCCCATGGGGTGGATTTAACCACATTTCAGTTAGAGGGCAGAGCTCGCAGGTGGTGGCAGTCATATATTCTCAGCAGGCCAGCAGATTCTCCTCCTGTCACTAGGGATAAGTTCGCTCAGCTATTTCTAGACAGATACATTCCACCTTCGGAGAGGGAGGAGCTACGGGGTCAATTTGAGCGACTAGAGCAGGGACAGATGTCAGTGACTGATTATGAGGCTAGATTCTCCGAGTTGTCTCGCCATGCCCTTATGATATTGCCTACTGATGCCGAGAGGGTGCGGCGGTTAGTGGCAGGCTTGCATCCAGGTATTAGGGCCTCTATGGCCAGAGAGGTAGAGATGGGTACCCCATACCAGCTTGTAGTCGAGATAGCTCGACGGATTGAGGGTTACCGTATGAGGAGCAGGGAGCAGGGTCAGCCAGGTCAGCAGGACAAGAGGGCCAGGTTCACAGGTGACTTTAGGGGTGCTCCAGCTAAGGGTAGAGGTCAGTTCGGAGGCGGCCAGTTCAGTAGGCCCTCATATTCAGCACCACCACTACCTCCCAGGGATATTTCAGCGAGGCCTCAGTTCGGCGCAATGCCAGAGCGTTCCTATCGTCCCCCATCCACCCAGGGTGCACCCAGTAGTTATTCCAGTCATCAGAGATCCTCTAGATCCTATTTCAGTGCCTTACCAGAGGGTTCACACCGCCCTCCAGCTATTCAGGGTTCTTCCTTTTCGGGAAGCAGACTGTAGCACCAGGAGGTTGTTTCGAGTGTGGGGAGTCGGATCATACGTGGAGGTTTTGTCCCAGATATCGAGGCAAGGCAGTGCAACAGAGTTATCAACCTAGGAGTTCAACACCAGCAGTCCGGCCGCCTCGAGGTAAAGGACAGGTCGACAGGGGTCGTCCTAGAGGGGGAGGCCAGTCAGGAGGAGGTCAGTTAGTTCATGTTCACTCTAGGGGAGTTCAGTCTTCAGGAGCCTCAACCAGATTTTATGCCATTCCGGCCAGATCAGATGCAGTGGCCTCAGACGCCGTAATCACATATATTATCTCAGTATGTGGTAGGGAGGCTTCGGTACTATTTGATCCAGGATCCACGTATTCATATGTCTCCGTACTATTTGCTCATTTCTTGGATATCCATCGTGAGTCCTTGTGTTCTCCTATATATGTGTCCACTCCGGTGGGTGATTCAGTGGTGGTAGACCGAGTCTACCGGTCTTGTGTGGTCACTTTCTGCGGTTTCGATACCAGAGCAGATCTTTTATAGCTGGATATGATTGATTTTGATGTTATCCTAGGCATGGATTGGCTATCTCCTTATCATGCTGTGTTAGATTGCCATGCCAAGACAGTCACTTTAGCCATGCCTGAGTCGCCTAGACTAGAATGAAAATGTTCTTCAGCTAGTGCCTCCAGCCGGGTTATTTCTTTCCTAAAGGCTCAGCATATGGTCGAGAAGGGTTGTTTGGCCTACCTTGCTTATGTGCGGGACACCACCGCCGAGTCTCCTACCATTGATTCAGTACCTGTTGTTCGAGAGTTTCCGGATGTGTTTCCTTCGGATCTTCCAGGCATGCATCCAAATCGAGATATTGACTTCTGTATTGATTTGGCTCCAGATACTCAGCCTATTTCCATTCCCCCTTATCGTATGGCTCCTAAGGAGCTAAAGGAGTTGAAGGAGCAGCTTGAGGAGTTGTTGGCCAAGGGGTTCATCAGGCCGAGTGTGTCGCCGTGGGGTGCTCCAGTCTTATTTGTGAAGAAGAAGGATGGGTCTATGCGGATGTGCATTGACTATCGCCAGCTAAATAAAGTAACCATCAAGAATAAGTATCCTCTGCCGCGCATCGATGATTTGTTTGATCATTTACAGGGTGCTCGTGTGTTTTCTAAGGTTGACTTGAGATCGGGTTATCATCAAGTGAGGATTCGGGCTTCAGATGTTCCGAAGACTGCATTTCGTACCAGATATGACCATTATGAGTTCCTAGTGATGTTATTTGGTTTGACTAATGCCCCGGCAGCATTCATGGACTTGATGAATAGGGTATTCAGATAGTATATTGATTCCTTCATCATCGTTTTCATTGATGACATCTTGATTTACTCCCGGAGCCTGGGTGAGCATGAGCAGCACTTGAGAGTTGTGCTCCAGACCTTGCGGGAACAGAAGTTGTATGCTAAGTTCTCCAAGTGTGAGTTCTAGTTAGATTCTGCGGCATTTTTGGGGCATGTGGTATCCGAAGAAGGTATCAAGGTTGATCCTCATAAGATTGAGGCAGTTCAGAGTTGGCCGCGTCCTACTTCAGCTACAGAGATCAGGAGTTTCTTGGGCCTAGCAGGCTATTATCGCCGATTCGTGGAGGGGTTCTCCTCTATTGCAGCCCCACTGACCAGATTGACTCAGAAGAATGCCCCGTTTTGATGGTCCGGCGAGTGTGAGGCGAGCTTTCAGAAGCTCAAGTCATCTTTGACCTCAGCACCAGTTCTGTCATTGCCTTCCGGTTCTGGGATGTATATTGTGTATTACGACGTTTCACGCATCGGGTTGGGGTGTGTGCTGATGCAGGATGGCAATGTTATCGCTTATGCTTCGTGACAGCAGAAGGTTCATGAAAAGAATTACCTTGTGCACGATTTGGATTTTGTGGCGATTGTTCATGCCTTGAAAATATGGCGGCATTATCTATATGGTGTATCTTGTGAGGTCTATACTGACCACCGCAGCCTACAGTACTTGCTTAAGCAGAGGGACATTAAATTGAGGCAGCGGAGGTTGCTTGAGTTGTTAAAAGATTATGATCTTACTATTTTATATCACCCGAGCAAGGCGAATGTAGTAGCAGATGCTTTGAGCAGGAGGGCAACGAGTATGGGTAGCTTGGCCTACATTGCAGCTGAGGAGAGACCTTTAGCCTTGGACATTCAGTCCTTGGCCAATCGCCTTGTGAGATTGGACCTTTCAGAGCCTCGTCGGGTTTAGGCTCATGTAGTTGCTCAGTCTTCATTATTGGGGGGGATTAAGGCTCGACAGTTTGATGATCCATGCCTTGCAGAGCTTCATGATGCAGTGGTCCAAGGCAGGGCCAAGGAGGTTACTTTAGGCGAGGATGGTGTCTTGAGGCTCCAGGGACGTTTATGTGTTCCTAATATTGATGGCTTGAGGAATAGAATTTTGGAAGAGGCGAACAGTTCTCGGTATTCTGTTCATCCGGGTGCGACAAAGATGTACCGTGATTTGAAGCAGCACTACTAGTGGAGGCGGATGAAGAAAGATATAGTGCAGTTTGTGGCTAGGTGTCTCAATTGTCTGCAGGCCAAGTACGAGCACCAGAGGCTAGGAGGCCTGTTTCAGTAGATGCCCATTCCTGAGTGGAAATAGGAGCGCATCAGCATGGACTTTGTGGTTGGGTTGCCTCGGACTTTGCGGAAGGTTGACGCGGTTTGGGTCATTGTGGATAGGTTGACCAAATCGGCGCATTTCATTCCTGTGGCTACTACTTATACTACGGAGAGGCTGGCCCAGATTTATGTTCAGGAGATAGTCCGGTTGCACGGTGTGCCGGTGTCCATTATATATCAGATCGAGGTCCTCAGTTCACCTCGCATTTCTGGAGAGCATTGCACAGTGAGATGGGCACTCAGATAGATCTCAGCTCAGCATTTCACCCTCAGACTGATAGTCAGTCGGAGCGTACAGTTCAGATTTTGGAGGATATGCTCAGGGCTTGTGCGATTGATTTTGGCGGTCAATGGGACCAGTTCTTGCCTTTGGCAGAGTTTGCATATAATAAAAATTATCAGTCTAGCATCGAGATGCCTCCATTCGAGGCTTTATATGGTCGGCGATGTCGTTCTCCGATTGGGTGGTTTGAGCCTAGCGAGGCACAGTTATATGGTACAGATCTGGTGAGAGATGCCTTGGAAAAGGTGAAGGTTATTCAGGAAAGGCTCCATACAGCTCAGTCCAGACAGAAGAGTTACGCGGATCAGCGGGCGCGTGATGTTGCATTTATGGAAGGAGATAAGGTTATGTTGAAAATTTTTGCCGATGAAGGGCGTTATGAGATTTGGGAAGTGGGGCAAGCTGAGCCCTAGGTTTATAGGCCCTTTCGAGGTGTTGAGGCGAGTCGGTGAGGTTGCTTATGAGATCGCTTTACCTCCCGCCTTATCGAGATTTCATCTGGTATTTCATGTATCCATGCTCCGGAGATATCATGTCGATTTCTCTCACGTGATTGAATTCAACACTATTCAGCTAGATGAGAAGTTAGGCTTCGAGGAGGAGCCAATTGCTATTATTGATAGGCAGGACCGCCAGTTGAGGTCTAAGGGAATTTCCGCCGTAAAGGTCCAGTGGAGGGGCCAACCAGTCGGTGAGGCGACTTGGGAGTCCGAGGAGGACATGCAGAGCAGGTATCCACAGCTATTCGGCACATCAGGTACAACTCTACGTCCGTTCGAGGACGAACGTTTGTTTTAGAGGGGGAGATTGTGATGACCCAAAAGGGGGTCATCTTATGTGCATCTAATTTTGACTGTGTTTCGAGGCCCCAAAAGCCTCCATTAATCTCACCTCGATGTGCGTGCACAGCCCGGGCGCGTAGCCGGGAAGCCTTTATGTGAATACTTGATTGAGAGTTAAAATTTTGATAAATTAAGTGAATAAAGTTGACTTTGGTCAACGTTTTGGTAAACGGACCCGGATCCAAGATTCGACGGTCCCGGAAGGTCCGTAGGAACATATGGGACTTGGGCGTGTGCCCGGAATCGAATTCCGAGGACCCAAGTCCGAGAAATGAATTTTCAAGGAAAATTGTTTTATAAAAATATTAAAGGCTTATGAAAATGAACCTTGATGTGAAACCTGTGATGCCAGGCCCGTATTATGATTTCGGCGCTTGGAACAGGTTCAATATGTGTTATTTAGGTTATCTATGAAATTTGGTAAGAAACGGACTTGATTTGATTGGTTTCGGATCAAAATAAGGAAATTACAGTTAATGAAGTTTTGAGAAATCTCATAGAATTTGAAATTTGGTTTGGAATGTGATTTTATGTTCCCGAGGTCCGAATGAAATTACGAGATCGGGAATAGTTCTGTCATGTCATTTATAACTTGTTTACAAAATTTGAAGTCATTCCGAGTAGTTTAGGCCGGTTCGGCGAATTGAAGTGAATTCTAGAATTTCAAGTTCTTAGTTTTGATTCAATTTGGTTTTGGGATGGAATTTTGAGTTTTGTTGTTGTTTTCCATGTTCCGGAAGTTCGAGCGAGTCCGTATCATGAATACAGACTTGTTGGTATATTTGGATGGGGGCTCGGGTTGGCCAGGTGCCTACCGGACACCACACGAGGCCAAAAACCAGCTAAAACAACTGTTGGTGCCGTTGTTGCTGGTGTGACCGCAGGTGCGGTTGCCCAGCCGCAGGTGCGGGACCGCTCCTGCAGTCCCAGCCTCGCAGGTGCGGAGCCTCCGCTGGTGCGGAAACCCCTCCGCAGGCGCGACCTCAGCCCCCTTGCCCAAAGTCTTTAGGTGCGAACTCCAGGCCGCAAGAGAGGGACCGCTGGTCCGAAGGTCGCAGGTGCGGAAATCACTGTTGCCAGCCCCTTTTAAATGTCCAAATTACGGGTTTTTCTTCATTTTACTCACCATCAACCTCCATTTGAGAGCATCCAAGTTTGGGCAGCACCTCCCACGACCACCTACTGTTCGAGGTATGTTAAACCCCATAATCCTCTAGCTTTAATATTAATTCCTAGTTAAATTCACTACTAAATCATCTAAAAATCATAGAATTAGGTAGAAATTTTAGGGTTCTTGAGGATTTTGTAACTTTCCTTTTTAGGCCATGAATTCAAGTAGAAATCACACCTTAGTGATCCTTAGGCTTTGGGTGAGTGATCCCTTTGAGAATTTTCGGAATTCGATCATGAGAGACCGGGGTTGGAAATTGGGAATTCGTCAAGAATGGCGATTTTATTGAATAACTAGGATAATTTATCACATTTTTCATGCATTGATCTAATTTCACACCTTTTGACTAGTTGCGAGTCCTCGGGTATAGAGTTCGGATTTTCTGGCGCAATTGTGGTCTGAGGGGTAGATTCGACACGAGGTGAGTCTCCTTTCTAACCTTGTAAGAGGGAATTGTCCCCATAGGTGATATATATGCTATGTGTAAATTGTTTGGGGGCTACGTACGCGCCAAGTAACGAGAGTCCGTACGTAGCGGCTATTATCGTTATGTCCGGGTAGTTAAGCCCACACCATGCCTTGTATGTTTTCTCGTAATGCCTTATATGTTTTCCTTGAAATGCTTCATATGATTATTTGTGATGCCATATGTACCAAGAAACTATGTTTTAGCATCGTGTTATTCTTCTGAGGCCTTATAGTAAGTAGAAATTGTGAAATGAATATGGGATCAGGCCGTACGCCACGACAGTGTTGAAAATAAATTTAAATGAATATGGGATCGGGCCGTACTCCGCGGCAGTGTTGAAAAGAAATGGAAATGAATATGGGAGCGGGCCGTATGCCACGGCAGTGTTGAAAGGAAATTGAAATGAATATGGGATCGGTCCGTACGCCACGACAGTGTTGAAAAGAAATTGAAATG
>ML266399.1:3189-28743 GCA_005239495.1 Nicotiana undulata | reverse complement strand
CTCCCTAGCGGACCGAAAAAGTAATCTGGCCCCCCCCCCCCCCCTACGCAGTGTTATGCGATCGCAGAGACATTTATGCGATCATATAGTGTTAAATCTCAGACACCAGAAACAGCCTAAACACATCAGATTTTCTTACTTTTTGCACTGTGACACCTACCTGAAACTCACCCGAGCCCTCGGGGCTCAAAACCAAATATACACACGACCTCATAAACATCCTACCAACTTATTCAAGCAATTAAACCACCAAAATAACATCATAAACACTGAATTAAGCCTCAAAATCTATAGAATTTCTCAAAAACTTCATTAACCTTCAAATTCTCCGTTTTTAGTCTGAATCATATCAAACTGAGTTTGTTTCTTACCAAATTTCACAGATAACTCACATAAGACATATTTTACTTGTTACGAGCTCTGGAACCATAATACGGGCCCGGTAACACAGGTTTCACATCAAAGTTCATTTTCAAAAGCCTTTATATTTTTCAGAAAACAATTTTCTTTAAAAATTCATTTCTCGGACTCGGGACTTCGGAATTCAATTTCG
The DNA here is from genome assembly GCA_005239495.1 of Nicotiana undulata. Taxonomy (NCBI): domain Eukaryota; kingdom Viridiplantae; phylum Streptophyta; class Magnoliopsida; order Solanales; family Solanaceae; genus Nicotiana; species Nicotiana undulata. Next base: position 28,190 of record ML266399.1, on the reverse strand, counting down.
GGCATACGCCCAAGTCACATATTTTCCTACGGACCCTCCGGGACGGTCAAATCACGGGTCCGAGTCTGGGTCCGTTTACCAAAAATGTTGACCAAAGTCAACTTTATTCAATTAATTATTGTAAATTCAACATTTTATTAATTTTCCACATAAAGGCTTCCCGGCTACGTACCCGGGATGCACACGCACATCGAGGTGAGATCAAAGGAGGCTTTCAAGGCCTCAGAACACAATTTTAATTAAAATTACACGGGATGATGTCGCGCCCCCTCTTTTCTATCGCACGGGTTAAGTACGGAGAGATTGAGTTTATGACATTTGGACAACTCCTTAAAAGAAAGGGTTTAAGGAAGAGTCGCCACCTAACGATTTTTATGGTGCGTTAGGGCACCTAGAGTTGATAACTCATGAACTAGTTTGTGTTACCAGAGATTAGGTAAGGGCTTGAAATTATCCCAAGGGGAAGGTGTTAGGCACCCCTCAAGATCCACAATTGTGGGTCCCAGCCAATAAGTTTTGTGAATTTGGACGGTGAACAAGTAGCAAGTAAGGTTCATATAAGAGGGGATTTCAAACAAGCTTAAAAATCTTTAAACGTTTGGAGAAAGTATAAAAATAAACATTTGAAAAGAAATTGTCCTAGGTTTAAAGTAATACGGATCATATCAATGCAATACCCGGTATGTCACACCTCAAAGAGGCGGCTACACGTGGTATTAGCGCACCGGTCATCATATCCGTATTTTACCCTTCCCACCCCGTAAAGGTTATTTAAAAATGCGTGTGTTGGTTACGAATGCTTATTGCGTGCCATAACCCGTCACATTCTATAAGTCCTGGAGGGTGTTTAGGACTACTAATCCTACAAGGCAGGAACTAGACTGAACCCTTAGGTTTAAAGGACAAAATACTAGGCGACATAAAAAACAAGTAGGACTGCACATATAAGGGAACATATAAAGACAAATAAAGGCTCACATGTCCCTCCACACATAGACATGTAAGTAGCACGTCTCAAACACGATTAAAGTCTCAAGACGGGAGTTCAAAAATAATAATTTTAGTAAAATAATAGGTCGTAGGAATCTGAGTTGGAAAACTTAATGAAGGCAGAAGATTTAATTAAGATTGAGTGATTCACAAAAATAGTGATTTAAAGACAGCGTAGGATTTAGGAGTACACAGTAGTTTGAGAAATTCCTAGTAAAGGGAGCAACAATTTTCAGAAAATCAGTAATGCTTTATTTGAAATTCAGAGATCTAAAAAATAATCATAAGAATCCAGTAGTTCATAAGATTTTTTTAGTAAATCATTTTAGAAAATAGTTCAACAAGTATTCAGAAATAGAACAACTCTACGTAATGAAGTAACTTTGAAAAACTTAATGGTTTGAAAAATAGGACAGGAATCAGAAAATCAATAATGGGTAGTAAAACGCACAACTTCAGATTTTATTTCTAAAAAAGGGTAGGGGTTTTGACAAAATAGAGTGGGTTTCAGAGGCAGAATCAGGAATGGAAGCCAGCAAGGTTTAGGAAATTTAAAAGGGGCGGATTAATCCCAGCCCAGTAGAACATAGTTGATTCAATTTTAATTACGCATTAGGCCTAAAGTTTGCCTAGGCGTCGTATACATTGCCTAAAGGGTGAATATGCATATTTCAGTTCTGATTTTAAGGGACATGAGTAATGATACATTTGCAGAAAACGTTTCAAACCAGTCGACCATATTTTAGCGGGATTATTGAATTAGATACATGCTAACTAAGCGTTCAAGTTCTCATAAATAAGAAGTCCTAAGGACAGGATATCTAATGCACAAAGTATCATCCTAAAAACATGGTTTCTATATGTCATGGTTATAAAAATGCATGAGCAATACACTATGGCAGCTTTTGTTACTCGTTTAGTTATACTGGGAACATGGTGTCAGATGGCATGAATATAATAGATGTGTTGAAATAAAGAACTTAAGCATGATTTTTAATGCATGGTATGCATGTCCTAAGCATGATACTATTGCACACATAGGGAAATAAAGCCTATAGTCATGATTTCTACCCATACTACACTAAACATGCATAGTTCCCTCCCATATTCACTATCCAGCCCCAATCGTTTGTTTACAAATTATTACAGACCATATCAAATGAATTACAGTAATTACAAAGAGGAAAACAAGAAGTTATTCTATAGGGAGCCTTCAAACAGGCCAACCTTCTAGCCTCACCCCTTTCGAGTTTCATAGCCTTACATAGCCTGGGTGCGGCAAAGCTCCTTAAGGCCCTTGTGAGGGCCCTGGCCAATACCAGCACCCAGCAATTGCCAAAGTTGAGATAGGTGCAGTGTAGAATTACCTGCCTCAGTGTGTCAAAGTTCAGAGGGAACTCAAGGTCCCTAAGCAATGCTCACACTGAGGGGGTGGAACCTAAAGGTCTAAGAATAGTGTGAAGTGCAGGAAGGAGTAGTTTAAAAGAGTTTTCAAAACAGGGGGTTTGTTTTAAGATAGCAGAAGCACTAGTTACACTAGCTCAACAGTATAGGATTGCATACAAGGGCCATAGGGAAAGGCAACAAATAGATCACATAATGCTAAAGGAGATACAGAGACTTATGAAAGATCACTGAAGCATGACTACACAAAATCAGAAGATTCAGGGGATCAAGAAATGGTCAAGCTTAGACATAATACTAGACAGTAATAGGGGACAATTATAACAGGTAAGATAAACAACAGTTAGAATCATGTAGATCAAGAAAAACATACAAAGTGCAAGGGGTCAGGGGAATTAGGAAGTGGTAAAGTTTAGGCATAATAATATACAACAATAGGATACATGCATAGCAAGTAAAAGTTAGGAATAGGCAACAGTCATATTACAGACTAAGCATGTAAGTCAGAAGAGATAAGACATGGTAAAGTACTAAAACAAAAGATTCAATTGCATATTGAGCAGTAGAAGCATAAATAGAAGAAAATCAGGAAAATAATGAACTGAAACAATAATAATAATAATAATAAACACATTGATTGGAGGCTTGAAGATTAATTAGGACATACCAGTAAGAGGGAAAAAGCAGGATGTAAAGAGAAAAGTGGTAACACAATATTAGCCTTGGCTTACAGCCAGCTAATAATAAGCAAGAGCAGAGGCAGTAGTAGAACAAAGAGAGAAGAGAAAGAGCACAATAGAATGTAGAATAGTATTGATGTATGTGTGTGTTCGTGTCTTCTCGGTGTTGAAAGAGTGGAGTATTTATAGTTTGAGACTTTGTAGAAAATAAGGCAAGAATCATAATTAAACAGTAATTGTGGAACTAGGTATCAGTCATAATCAAATCAGTAGAAGCAATCCCTTTAATTAAGGGATTATTTCAAGCGGTAATATACAAACAATAAATGAAGAGGGCAAATCACATAAGACTGAATATAGTATATAAGGAAATCACATAGGCACATAGCATGTAATAGGGGCTAGGTTCAACCAATTCTAATAAAGGAAAGCAACTAAGAGTCAGTTGGTAACATAGTCGAACACAAACTAGGGAAAGAAAATATTTTGGAGGTTGAAATCAGTAAGGAAATCATCACAAAAGATTGGTGACAGGTACCAATTACAGGAAATTAGGGATTCAAACAAGAATAACGTTAACTAAAGGAAATTAACACAGATTGCACACACATAATAGGCAAAAAGAAGTCAACTCGAAAACCCTAACAGGTATAGTAAGGTAAAAGAGTCCTATAAAAATCAAGGATTCAAGCTAGAACATGTCGAATGATTAAAGAGATTAACAGAGCAAACATAACATGATCAGGAGAAGCAAAGAACCAAATCCCTAATGAACAGAATGGGGATAAAAACACATCAACTCAGAGCATCTACAAGAAACAAACATACATCAGATTGAACGAATACATTATCACAGACATGCTCAAATATCCAGGATTAGGGCTAAGAAATTAGGGCTTTTGACATAATAACTTAGATAAAGCGAAAAGCTTAAAAAGATGCTCGAACATAATGAGAATCATAAGGTAGTACTAGAAATCAGAGGGAACAGCCATTAAAAGGGGTCATGAAACCCTAGCCTTTTTTTTTTTAAAGTAAGCAAAACATTTTAAAAACTGGAGAATATTAGAGATCGAGTAGAGAATAGTGTGAAACATAAGAGAATAAGTTTAAATTGTTGAGAAATACAGAGGTTCGAGAAATTTAGGTCAAGATTAGGGTTTCATGAGAAACCAGAGAAAATAGAGGAATTTGTCGTGAAACTTTAGAGATAATGGTGGTTATAGCACACGTGTCAGAACCCCACAGGAGAAAGGACGGAAACAACCCAGGCATAACTTCAATGACCGTCTAGCGTGGTGAGACCCATGGAAGTCTCAGAGATGAAGAGACCCAGAGAGATAAAGGCTTCAAGGCGGCTGGTCGTCGAAAGGGGAGAGGTCGGAGGTGACGGCCATCGGAGAAGACGGAGAGCCAGAAGATTCTAGAGAGAATAGAGAGAGAGAGAGAGAGAGAGAGAGAGAGAGAGAGAAGATATAGAGAGAGGATTAGTCTCGAAAGAATGAGACAAGGGTGGGGGGGGTCGTTTGAGTTATTTTAGGTAAGAACGGATCTGGGTCGTTGATCTTATTTGATCAACGGCTCAGATCAATTGGGGGTTGGGCCGGGTAAATTTAAGATTGGGATGGGTCATTTAATTGGGGTCTGGGTTGGGGTTAATTGGGTTCAAAATGTGGCTAAGTTTTAAATGAAATAGGCTAGGTGTTAATACCCAATAAAAATAGGTAATTAATTAATTAAAATAGCTAACAATTATAAAAGGACAAAATTAAGTTTAAAATAGGTAAAATTACAATAATTAAATAATATTAAAAATGTAAGAAACATAAATTTCGAATTTAAAAAGTATGAAGTGTCTAATTAGGCCATAATTGCAAAATGATTGTAATTGCAATTAAATAAAACTCAATTAGCCAATTTATGAAATAATTGGATTTTAATAAATAAAAAATGATTATCAATGACATATTGAACTGGAAAATATTTTGAAATTATTTTGAGCACAACTTATGAATTATTAAAAATATGAAATATTAAATAAATAGGGAAATAATTTAGATAAAAATGTGAAAAAAGTTAGGAAAAATAATCATTATTACAAAGAGTAATTTTGAAAGCTTATATACAAGTTTGAAAAATAATTTGAGGAAAAATTGGGTATCAACAGCTGCCCCTCTTTACCCAGGAAGGATGAAAGAGTTGTCGGATAAAGATATGATAGCCAATTTTAACCGAGGCGAAACTGTGGGATAGAATTTGGCCGCACCCTGGTTTCTGAGCTGCCTACATATCCCTGATTTTACAGGAATCAAGGTGCATGGTAAGGTAAAAGTAGGAAGGTCTTACGGGGTTGTATCGGAGAACTGGAGCGGTCTTCTCTTGCATGGTTGGCTGTTCCGGCCGGGTTACCTACAACTAGAGAACAAACGTATATTGTGCATAATATAAACATGATGCAAGTTCCCGTCGGACTATGAATGTTGTCCTTGGACATTTAGGATGATGTCTTAGACCATGATGTCCTGGGCCATGAAACGCTTGGTGCGGGATTCGGAGGCTATGAAATGATGTTCTCGGGCCATGAGGGTGCTGCCTCCGAACCATGATGCCTTTGAATAATGATGTGCAAATTGAGTAAAAGAGATCCTCAGGCCATGAAATGATGTTCTCGGGCCATGAGGATGGTTCCTACGAACGATGACGCCTTTGGACAAGTTGGCGATATTTCAGCCCATGAAGAATGCAGTGGTATGATGTTGGAAAGACAGAGCTTAGTCTTGCGATTTGCGAAAAGAAAGAGGGAAGAGCTTAGCCCGAAAGAAGGCGTAAATAAATAAGGTGCTTTAAAAAGGTAGAAAGGAGCTTAGCGTAATGAAATAAGATGCGGAGAGAGGTAGCGTAGAACCTCGGAAGGCGGAATGATAGCCTTATGCAATGCAGGAAATAAAATGTAGGGGAGGTAGCGTAGAACCTCAGAAGGCAGAATAGGTAGCCTTATGCAAGAAGTAAGTGCAGATGGAGGTAGAGCTTAACCTCGGAAGGCAGAAAAGTAGCCTTATACATATGCGAATGCAGATGGAGGTAAAGCTTAACCTCATGCAGACGGAGATAGAGCTTAGTCTTGGAAGGCAGAATGGTAGCCTTATGCAAAGATGCGAATGCAAATGGAGGTAGAGCTTAACCTCGGAAGGCAGAAAGGTAACCTTATGCAAAGATGCGAATGCAAATGGAGGTAGAGCTTAACCTCGGAAGGCAGAAAGGTAACCTTATGCAAAGATGCGAATGCAAATGGAGGTAAAGCCTAACCTCGGAAGGCAGAAAGGTAGCCTTATGCAAAGATGCGGATGCAAATGGAGGTAGAGCTTAACCTCATGCAGATGGAGACAGAGCTTAGTCTCGAAAGGCAGAAAGGTAGCCTCATGCAATGCAGAAAATAAAGCGACAGTAAGAGTTCTTAGTTGGTGATGAAGTGCGGTGATACGATTGTTGTGAATGAAGTATCATTTGCAATGATGATAATAGTAAGCGTTGGCATGTGCGATGAGTTCGAGAGCGTATCCTTGAGAAACATGCGTCTTGTGGGGATAATGAGATGTCTTGGGCTTTTGTTGTATTTGTTCCTGCATCCAAAGAAAAATCATGAGTTCTGTAGAGGGAAGGGTTAGTTCGTATCCCTGCTGGCTCGGATTGGCATGTCTGCTTGACGATGATAACTTTGTTTGTACCACAGGGGTAGCGTTGCTAAAACAAGCTATTTTTTTTTTTTGAGAAATAAATATGCATGGTTTTATAAAATATGATATAGCATATAATTTAAAAAGAATAATTTCTTTGGATGAACTGACGACCACGACGCGGTTCGAGACATTGCAACCTCTCTTGTTGCGGAGATTTGAGGGTCCTCCTCAACATTTTGCCCCAGTTTGATGGGTAAAGTCTTCTGGCTGTTACTGGTGCGGTGCTCGGCTGAATTTGCTTCGGAATTTTGAGGTCCCTCCTCAAAATTCTTCCCTAGTTTCCATTCGTGGGGAAAATGAAAATTTTATTAAAATATGACCGAACCCATAGGGGTGCCTATGTATCCCCTCTTAAACGGGAATCAGGTCAGGCGTAGTTCAATTTACAACATTGATAGAAACATATCAATTAGACATAGTAGCGCTTGACTGCGTCTGAATTGATTGGTTTAAGCAAAATCTCTCCATCCATTTCTGCCAGTATGAGTGCTCCTCCTGTTAGCACTCGATGAACCATGTACGGGCCTTGACAATTGGGAGAGAATTTCCCTTTTGCTTCGTCTTGATGAGGAAAGATTTTCTTTAACACCAGTTGCCCCGGTGTGAATCGTCTTGGTTTGACTTTCTTGTTGAAGGCTCTGGTCATTCTATTCTAATATAGTTGACCATGACAAACCGCGTTCATTCTCTTTCCATCTATGAGGGCCAATTGCTCATAGCGGCTTCTTACCCATTCTGTGTTGCTGAGCTTGGCTTCTTGTATGATTCTCAAAGATGGAATCTCAACTTCAGCAGGAATGACGGCTTCTGTACCGTATACCAACATGTAAGGAGTTGCCCCGGTTGATGTGCGAACCGTGGTGCGATACCCCAACAGAGCAAATGATAATTTCTCATGCCATTGCTTGTGCTTTTCTATCATTTTCCTCAATATCTTCTTGATGTTTTTGTTGGCAACCTCAACGGCTCCATTCATTTAAGGTCTGTATGTTGTAGAATTCTTGTGCTTTATCTTGAAGGTTTCACACATTACTCTCATCAAATCACTATTGAGATTGGAACCATTATCGGTGATGATTGATCTGGAACTCCAAATCGACAAACAATGCGGTCGCGGACAAAGTCGGCTACCACTTTCTTGGTAACTGCTTTGTAAGATGCTGCTTTGACCCATTTGGTGAAATAGTCAATGGCAACCAGAATGAACCTGTGTCCATTGGAGGCGGCATGCTCGATTGGTTCAATAACATCCATGCCCCAAGCGGCGAACGGCCAGGGTGAGCTTGTTGCATTAAGCTCGCTGGAGGTACCTTTATCATATCCCCATGTATTTGACATTGATGGCATTTGCGGACATACTGGATGCAGTCTGTTTCCATGGTCATCCAGAAATAACCAGCCTGAAGTATCTTCTTTGCTAGAACAAACCCGTTCATATGAGGACCGCATGTACCAGCATGTATTTCCTCCAACAACTTCGTTGCTTCCTTTGCCTCGACACATCTTAGCAAACCCAGATCGGGAGTTTTCTTGTATAGGATTCCTCCGCTGTGAATATAGAGGAACTTGTCGTGAAACTTCAGAGATAGTGGTGGTTATAGCACACTCGTGTCAGAACCCCACCGGAGAAAGGCCGGAAACAACCCAGGCAGAGCTTCAATGACCGTCTGGCGTGGTGAGACTCATGTAAGTCTCAGAGATGAAGAGACCCGGAGAGATAAAGGCTTCAAGGCGGCTGGTCATCGAAAGGGGAGAGGTCGGAGGTGGTCGGAGGTGAAAGCCATCGGAGAAGACGGAGAGCCAGAAGATTCTAGAGAGAATAGAGAGAGAGAGAGAGAGAGAGAGAGAGAGAGAGAGAGAGAGAGAGAGAGAAGAGATAGAGAGAGGATTAGTCTCGAAAGAATGAGACAAGGGTGGGGGGGGGTCGTTTGAGTTATTTTAGGTAAGAGCGGATCTGGGCCGTTGATCTTATTTGATCAACGGCTCATATCAATTGGGGGTTGGGCCGGGTAAATTTAAGATTGGGCTGGGTCATTTAATTGGGGTCTGGGTTGGGGTTAATTGGGTTCAAAATGTGGCTAAGTTTTAAATGAAATAGGCTAGGTGTTAAATACCCAATAAAAATAGGTAATTAATTAATTAAAATACCTAATAATTATAAAAGGACGAAATTAAGTTTAAATAGGTAAAATTATAATAATTAAATAATATTAAAAATATAAGAAACATAAATTTCGAATTTAAAAAGCATATAGTGTCTAATTAGGCCATAATTGCAAAATAATTATAATTGCAATTAAATAAAATAAAATCCAATTGGCCAATTTATAAAATAATTGGATTTTAATAAATAAAAAATGATTATAAATGACATACTGAACTGGAAATATTTTGAAATTATTTAGAGCACAACTATGAATTATTAAAAATATGAAATATTAAATAAATAGGGAAATAATTTAGATAAAAATGTGAAAAAAATTAGGAAAAATACTCATTATTACAAAGAGTAATTTTGAAAGCTTATATACAAGTTTGAAAAATAATTTGAGGAAAAATTGGGTATCAACAAATGACTTTTTGGGTCATCACACAACTCTACTTATATCTGGCAATCTCGGAAGTCGTGGTACTTTGGGTCTTGGTTCGAGAAGAGCAAGGTATGCAATTTCCAATTTACTATGTTAGTCGAACCTTAAGTGAAGCAGAAACCCAGTACCCACACTTAGAAAAATTAGCGCTTGCTTTAATAAATGCCTCTAGGAAACTAAAACCGTATTTTTAGTGTCACCCAATTTGTGTGGTGACCACTTATCCTCTTCTTAATGTTTTTCATAATCCCGAACTTTCGGACCGATTGGCCAAATGGGTCGTCGAACTCAGTGGGTATGATATCTAGTATTAACCCCGAACGACCATCAAGTCTCAAATCTTAGCAGACTTCGTGGCCGACTTCACGCCAACCCTCGTACCCGAGGTCGAAAAAGAACTTTTGTTAAAATCGGGTACATCATCGGGGGTGTGGACCCTTTTCTCAGACGGCGCTTCGAATGTGAAAGGGTCCAAGCTGGGCATCGTTTTGAAGCCACCCACAGGCAATACAATTAGGCAATCTATCAAAACTTCTAAGTTGACTAACAATGAGGCCAAGTATGAGGCCATGATTGCAGGTCTCGAACTGTCTAAAAGCTTGGGAGCGAAGGTCATCGAGGCCAAACGTGACTCTCTACTGGTGGTAAACCAAGTCAACAGAACCTTCGAGGTTCGAGAGGATCGAATGCAAAGGTACTTGGATAAATTGCAAATAACATTACATCGCTTTAAAGAATGGACCTTGCAGCATATACCTCGAGAACAAAACAACGAGGCCGATGCCCTTGCAAATTTGGGGTCATCGGTCGAAGACGATGAAATCAGCTCGGGGACAGTCGTACAACTTTCGAAGTAAGTAATCGAGGAAGGCCATGCCGAAATAAACTCCACAAGCCTAACTTGGGATTGGAGGAATAAATATATCGAGTATTTAAAAAATGGGAAGTCCCATCGGACCCTAAGGAATCAAGGACTCTATGAACAGAAGTTGCTCGATACACATTGGCCGAAGATGGAACATTATACAAAAGGATGTTCGATGGACCGTTGGCAGTGTGTTTGGGACCAGGAGACACCGACTACGTCCTACGAGAAATTCATGAGGGTACTTGTGGAAACCATTCTCATGCCGAATCACTGGTTCATAAAATCATCATAGCGGGATATTATTAGACCAATATGGAAAAAGACACCAAGGAGTTCATTCAAAAATGTGACAAGTGCCAAAAGCATGCATCGATGATCCACCATCCCTGAGAGAAGCTTCATTCAGTCTTATCCCCATGTCCGTTCATGAAATAGAGAATGGACATTGTCGGCCCTCTGTCATCGGCCCCAGGTAAAGCTAAATTCGTTTTATTTATGACTGACTATTTCTGTAAATGGTTTGAAGCACGGGCTTTCGAGAAAGTCAGAAAAAGAAGAAGTTATAGACTTCATCTAGGATCACATCATATTCCGATTCTAGATACATGCCGAAATCGTATGCGACAATGGAAAATAATTCATCGGCAGTAAGATAACAAAGTTTCTTGAAGATCACAAAATAAAAAGGATCTTATTGACGCGATACCATCCTAGTGGTAATGGACAGGCCGAGTCAACAAACAAGACCATTATTCAAAATCTAAAGAAAAGGTTGAACGGCACTAAGGAAAAATGGAGTAAAATTTTGCCCGAAGTCCTTTGGGCGTATTGAACAACGTCAAAGTCCAGTACGGGGGCAACACCTTTCTCCTTAGTATATGGAATCGAAGCTTTGATCCTGGTCGAAGTCGGGGAACCCAGCGCCAGGTTTCGATACACAACGAAGGAGTCAAATCATGAGGCTATGAATATGAGCCTTGAGCTACTAGATGAAAAACGGGAAGCCTCCCTCATTCGAATGGCCGCACAAAAGCAACGCATCGAAAGGCACTATAATCGAAGGGCCAACCTTTGCCACTTTAAAATTGGGGACTTAGTTCTAAGAAAAGTCATCCTCAATACTTGAGACCCGAACGAAGGGAAACTCGACCCAAATTGGGAAGTACCATATCAGGTACTCGACATCGTCGGAAAGGGATCCTACAAGCTTGGCACGATAAACGGCGAACAACTACCAAATAATTGGAACATATCCCTCCTCAACGATATTATTGTTGAGGTAAGACCTTTTCCCTTTTCATTCACCTTTTATACTAACTTATTTTAGGTGTTCGAGCAAAGGCATCTAAGTTCTCTCCAAGCATGAAGTCCTTAGGTCCAAAAGCAAGCATTGCACTCTATTTCCCTTCGACCGATTTGAATCCCAAATGGGTTTTTCCGGCAAGGTTTTTACGAGGAAACCATTTGTTCGTGCTAATTTAGAGTATCAGAGGCTTCTTTACAATCAACCTCGAATACTGGGGGGCATCACCCTCGGATTTTATGTTTTCAAGGAAAATACTCCATGTCAACAAGGTCTCGATAGGAAATTTTTGTAAAGGACCAAACGGTCGAATGAACCGTGCATGTAGATTGCTCGAGCCCTAGTGACAAAACATGTACGCATGTATGAATTATTGAAATAAGTATATTTCCTTACCAAATCTCCTGTGCCTTAATGAAATTTCTACTTTACATATTCCATACTTATGACTTATTGTGGAAACTGGCTCAAGGGCCGATTGCAACTAAAACTTCGAACGATCTCGTACTCGGGGATTGTCGTCCGAAAATTGACATGTTCGAATTACTAACTTTGAGACAGTAAGACCTTAAAAAGGCAACCCTCAGTTTTATAGGCCAAGCCCATCCTACTCAGGGACTAACACTTTGAACAAATTCAAAGTGTAATTGGGAAAATAAGCCCAAGAAGCGAATCTAAAGGCTACGACCAAATTAACGCGGTTCGGAGACGTTCGAATTCTGCAATGAAAACAATTCTTCTAATTACTTTATAAATCGGTTAAAAAGGCTACCCTAAGCAAAATAACCAAAGGGCTTCGATAATGTCAGCCCTCGAAAAACCTTAAGAGGTATCGAATTGTTCGAACCTTCGAACAATTGAATACAAACTTGTGATAAGGCATAAAAAGAAAAGGGTTTCGATAATACTAGATCCCGAATAAACCCAATGGGTACAAACTTACTTCATGCTAAGGCATAACAAATTCCTATATGTTTAAATTTTTTAAGTTGAAAAGGGAAAAAGCCATTCTTCTAAGGCCATATCGGCCCGATTCAAGAGCCTAAGGGCCATCATATTTTTTGAGTTCGAGATTTCATCCTCACTCAACTAAAACCTAACGATTTTTACTACTTCTAGTTCGAGCAAGAGCTCACTCGACTACAAAGGCAATAGCAGTTTGGCTTCGGCCATGTTGCCTAAGATTCGAAGTCACAAACATATTTTTCACAAGGCATGAAGTATATCAAAAAATTAATAAGGAACGAAGAAAATCAAAATTTTCACAAGCCAAAATATTGAGACAAAATTCAAAAAATATATATTTTATATATGAACGAGGGTATTTACAAAGGACCAACCAGGGTCCTACACAAAAAATAAAGAAAATACAAAGACCCTAGCTATTCTCGGGGGCAGCTCCTTCCTCGAGGTCATCTTCTTTCTCAGGCCCCTTATCATTATCGGACCTGCTCTTGCTGTCATCGTCGTCATCATCATCGCCATCGTCGTCATGGGGAGAATCCAATACTTTAGCTCCATCTTCATCCTCTTTTGCCTTCTCTATCTCTTTGGTAAGATCGAAGCCTCGAGTGTGGATTTCCTCGAGGGTCTCCCTCCGAGATTGGCATTTAGCAAGTTTGGAAATCCAATATGCTCGAGTCTAAGCATTATCGTCAGCCTCCCTCACTTGGGCTTGAGCAGCCTCAACATTTGCCCGGTAGATGGACACCGTCTTATCAGCCTTGACCTTTGTTTTTAGGCTTCAACTTGGACCTTTGCAAGTCTAGAAGCTAGTTGAGCTTCGAGCTCTTCAATCTTCTTAGCATGAGCTAAGCACTTAGCCTTCACACTTCGAAGTTGGGCTTCGATTGACAACAACTGGGCCAGGGCATTCTCTTTCTCAGCGGCGAGGCGGTCCATGCCTTCCTTACACTTCTAGGAGTCTGCCTTCACTTGGTCAACCTCCCCTAGGAACAACTCAATCCTCTCAATCTTTTGCTGCAGCTGTGATATTGAAATGTTAGCCTCCATTCCCGAATCAAGTCCATGATTTTTCAAAAGTGTCATTACCTGCACGGTTAGCTCGGTCTGCTCCTTATGAGCTTTAGCCAATTATACTCGGAGGTCCTTAATCTCATCGTCTTACTGCCCGCGGTGAAGCTTGAAGGCATTCCTCTCTTCAGATAGCCTTTGGAGATCGGCCTCACATTGGCTCGATTCAGCCCGAGACTTAGAGAAAGCCTGTATAGAAAGGGAAATGAGTTAGACATAAAACAAAGGAATGCTACATTAACCAAAGAACTTAGACTTACTCGGTACAGGAGACGTTGGGCCTCTTCAAAGAGCTTGGATGTGTCGTTGATATCGGAGGCATCCTCCACCCCAATAAAGTAGTCCCGAAAAGAATCCTCCTCACCAGGGACTCCGCCCACTTCGGGAGTCCCCAAAGCCTGAGCATCCTATATAGCCTCTTCAAAATAGGCAAGAAGGGATGGCGAGTGACCTAATGTCATTTTCCCAAGTGAGTCACTCGGGTTGCTCTTTTCAACTCGAAGGATCTCGGGACCAGCCCCATCGGATATACTCGCCATTGGACGAGAAGCAACTTCGATCTCGGACGATTCAGAGACTTTGCCCGAATCCTTCTCTAAGTCCTCCTCAGCACGAGGCGGGGCCTCACCAATCGCCACCGATCCAGTAGCCTTGGAGGCCTCGACGGTTTTCCTCACTCGGGTCATAAGCACCGAGTCGCCGTCTTCATCTTCTTCTTCTTCCTCTGTTAGTACCCAAATTACATGGGCAGGGAGGGCAGCAACCTCTATCCTCGATTTGCTAATCGAGCTCTTTTTATTCTTGGGCTTAAGGTCCTCATAAGTCGAGGCCCTTTTTTTTTATTGTCTTTCGCCGGCTTCGGAGCTGGAGCCAAAGCCTCTTCCTCACTAGAAGGAGGCCTCAGGGCCGCATCCTTGCTCAGGCCTGCACAAGAAGAAATTAAGTAAGTATAAAGGTATATTACCAATTCATCGGATATGTAAAAGAGGAAGCTTACCATGGTTCTTTGCCTCCCATCAGCCTTTTGCGAAATTGCACCAATAACGATCATCATAAGTAGAAGTCGAGACTAGTTTTTGAACCCAAATCTCGAGGTCAGGGATCGCTCGAGGCATCCAAACAACCGCTGCATGATGAAAGAAGACATTAATAAAGCTGAGGGACGAAATAAAGCATGGAAATTAACAAGTTAAGTAATACTTACGCTTCGGGTTCCATTTCTCGGGAAATGGCATCTTTTCTGCCGGCATGAGATCGGAGGTCCTCACTCGCACAAATCTGCCCATCCAGCCTTGATTTTTGTCCTCGTCGATGCTCTAGAAAAATACCTTGGTTTCCCGACGTTGCAGCTTGATCAACCCTCAAAAGATACGAGGGCTGCATAACCTGATGATGAGGTGATCAAGGGTGAATGGGATCCCCTCGGCTTTGCTCGTGAAGAATCGGAGCATGATAACTATGCACCAAAATGAAGGGTGTATTTGGCCTAAAGTCACCTGGTATTGACAACAAAAGTCAATGATGACGGGATCGAGAGGGCCCAACATGAAAGGGTAAGTGTAAACACCTAGATACCCTTCCACGTGGGTAGTGATGCTCTCCTCAGGGGATGGGATCTTTACCACTTTGTCCCCCTAGTTGCAATCTCTCTTGATCTGCTCGAGATATCCCACGGTTATCGAGCAGATGTATCTCGATACGTGCTCACATCGACCATGGACCGATGAAGGTTTCTCTGTCATGAAATTGGACTTAAGGACACACGGGCCGGGAACACACTCCTCAGAAACCACCGGCGTTTTGTCGCCGACCGACTATGAAGAAGAAGAAGAAGAAGAAGAAACTTTCTCCTTTTGTGGAACTGTTTTAGATGTTTTCGCCATTTTATGAGTTGAAGAAAGAGGAAGATAGTAAAGTTTGGAGTTTGAAACTAGCGGTGAAAACCTAAATATTAATGGAAGAGAAGAATTTAAGAGAGGTAAAAGTTTAGAAGAACAGATGGAGGTGAAGGTAAAGTTTGATTCAATAAAAAGAAGGCCTATTTATGGATTTACGACGACGGTTCAACGACACTAGTGGTCGACCGCCAACTGACACTCATTAATGGTTTGGGAAACTGTACCGACGGGACGTTTCAGTCACTTCCATCGTTTACGTCACGGGGATAACATCATTGTTTATCGAGGTCGAAAAATCAAAGGCTCAGTTCGTTTCTTGTCATTATACTCCAAGAAACGAGGGGACTATCTATATATGGTTGAAATCAGGGCCACCCGATTTTACTATTTGATCGAGATTAGAACGTTGCGTCGAAGGTCAACTTCAGCCAAACCATAGAGCTAGGGCATTGAGTTCGAGATCGAAATCTCTTTCGAGATCGAGGTCGGTATCAATCGAAGCCAAGGGAGGCAGATTCCGAGTAGTGTCGGAGATAGCTTAGTAACGAAAAAGCGAGATATCCGTGACTGGTCGAGAATCATGGCGTAAATCTCGGAACGAATCAAATTAGAAGTGGTTAATTAGTTAATTACATGATTTCCTTATGTAATTAGAGTTATACCATAAGTAGAATTCCTCTACTATATAAAGAGGAGTTCTAGCCATTTGTAGGAGGATCATTGACAGAGATTAAAGCAATACAACTATTTCTTTCTCACTTACGTTATTGTTCATCAGTTCATTCCATTTTTTACTGTTCTTGCACTTATCAGTTCGAGGGTACCTTGACTCGAGACTGAAGTTCTATTTGAACTCTGGTTTGATTTATTTATAGTTTAATTCTATCATTTACCTTCATATTTATCAATTAGTGTGAGCGAGATCACATATCCTTAAAACCACAAAATAAATTTAATTGTTATTCAATTTTTAAGGTAAACAACACACTTAAAATAGTAAAACAAAAATGACATTGATTTAATGATTTAAATGTGCATTATCCATTTTAATTTACACCTATTATCACAGACTCAATATATTTGGATTGTTTCATTCGTCTGCCTTAAAAAAAATCGACATCTTTGAAACATGAAAATTTAAGTCCATGTAATAAAAAATCAAATATAATTCTATCAGGTCCCACGTGTTCATTGTTCCAACGCAATACTGATCAATCACTTTCTCCCGCGTAATATACCAAATTCCTCGCCGACTAAAAATAAATGCGAAATCCTCGTTATCATCAACCAAAAATCAAAAGAAAAATAAGCAGACGCGTAAATATAAATATCGAGGGACAAAATCGTAATCAGACACAACCGATGTTCTCCCTTCGTCCACGATCCTTCATCGGTTCATCCTCTTCTAAACCAAACACAGTTTCTTTAATTCGTCACGATCTCATAGAAACCCTAGGAAACCGAAGGAGATTATTCGCCTATGGAGTTCGCAACGACGGTGCCGGCGTCTAGTAACGGCGCCGAGGGAATTTCTCCGGCGGAACGCTCCTCCTCCGTTGATGCGATCAATTCGTCTTCATCCCCGTCTTCTTCCTCGGGTTCAGTTGCGCTGTCTCCGGCGCAGGTGACTGGTAAGGATTCGAATTCTGTGGCTACGAGCAGGTATGATGACGACGAAGAAGAAGAGGACGTTTGTCGGATCTGTCGAAACCCTGGCGAGGCCGATAATCCCCTGCGGTATCCTTGTGCTTGCAGTGGTAGCATAAAGTATGTTCACCAGGATTGCTTACTTCAATGGCTTAATCACAGTAACGCTCGCCAATGCGAGGTTCGTTTTTTTTTTCTTTTGCAATTTCGTTCTTTTAAGTTAAATTAAGTTCTCTTGTTATTCAATTTGAAGATTGTTAGGTATTTTCTTAAAAAGGTTTAAGCTTTTAGTTAAGTATTTAGTGCGGTATAGGGATTGTTTTGCTCAATTCAAAGTACAAATTTCTTATCAGTTTTGGAAGTTCTTCTTAGTGCAGCTTTGCAAGCTCAATTTTAATAAGGTAATAACTAGTAATTCATGGTTTGGTAGCTACCCGTAATTCATGGTTTGGTAGCTACCCTTATAAAAAATGGCTTGCTTATAGCTACAATTAGATCTTTCACTTAATCGGCACAATATCCTTTTCAATATTAATTTCTTGGTGTGTTCGGAATCTTCTTTGCGTACTTATAGATTTATCTCTCTTTTTTTCCAAGGTAGAATTAGGATTTTCACTTTATTGACGCACTTCTTGTCCCTTTATCGCAAAACAAAGCCACATCTTCTTGCCCTGTATAGGATTGTAGGATCATTCTATTAGGACATTCTAATATTCATGTATTATACTTTTAGGAGATCATCTGGTGTAATGCTAAGGTGAAACTGGGGTGGTGGTGGGGAGTACCATAACGAGAATTACATTTATACGTGAATATGACCAGTTTATATAATGGTTGGTCACGGATAATATGAGGATGCAAGATTGTTCTTTTATTGAGATACAGTAAGTAATGTTTGTAATATTGTTTGTATTCCAGGCTATTAATATGAGTGCCAGGCTGTCAGACATGTTATTCTCAAATATAGTCTCAAAATTGAGTACTAAAATTCTTGCAATTAGTTTCACCTCAAAAAAAAGATCTTGCAATTAGTTTGTACTTATCTCGTAGAATTGAACTTAAGAGTCATGTGATGAAACTTTCTAAAGAGTGATAGAGCCTTGATTTAGGAGTTTGTACTTGTCTCGTAGAATTGACCTTGATTTAGGAGTTTGTACTTATCTCGTAGAATTGAACTTATGAGTCATGTGATGAAATATTCTAAAAAGTGATAGCGTTGGTTGATTTAGGGACACACTACAAGAGTGGTGAAATTGTATGATAGTGTGTCAAAAAAATCTTTTTGTGGTTGTTGAGGAAGAAGGAGTTATGTCATATCAACTATATAAAATATCATACATGAGTGGTGGTTAGACCGGCTATGTTGTATGGGGCCAAGTGTTGGCCCGTCAAGGAGTCCCGAAGTTGAAAGTTGTTGAGATGAGGATGCTTAGATGGATGTGTGGTCATACAAGGAACAACAAGATCATGAATGAAGTTATTAGGGACAAGGTAGGAGTGGCATCTATGGAGGACAAGTTGCGGGAGTCGAGGCTGAGTTGGTTCGGGCATGTGAAGAGGAGAGACATAGATGCTCCGGTCAGGAGGTGTGAGAGGGTGTCCATTGCGGGTCCGAGGAAGTGTAGGGGCAGGCCTAAGAAGTATTGGGAGAGGTAGTTAGGCAGCACATGTCATTGCTTCAGCTTACCGAGGATATGACCCACGATAGAAAGACGTGGAGGTCGAAGATTAGGGTTGAAGGTTGATAGTTAGTAGTGTGTTCATCCTAGGCTTACCTGTAGTACTAGGACTGTTTTTTTGCAATCTTATTCATGATTCTTTACCGTTACATGTTGTGTCATTCGTGCGCATTACCTTAGTGTATTGTTGTTACTATTGTTTGTGTCATTCGTGCACATTACCTTAGTGTATTCTTGTTACTATTGTTTGCTACTTGTTGCCTTATCACCATTGTTACCTGAGCCGAGGGTCTTTCGAAACAGCCTCCCTATCTTTATGAGGTAGGGGTAAGGTCTGCGTACACACTATCCTCCCCAGACCCCATTTGTGGGAATACACTGGGTTCGTTGTTGTTGTTTGTACATGATATGCAAGATGAGCTATCATAAGTGAGATAACATTGTTAGAAGGTACATATTAGATTTTTATTAACGTGAGCTTATGTGAAGGATCTGCATTGAGCCCATACTTGTTTATCCTAGTAATGGATTAGCCAAAGATAGTTTGCAAGATGAGATACCATGGTGAATACTATTTGCAAATGACATTGTGTCTATTGATGAAACTAGCAGGGGTGTCAATGAAAAACTTGAAATGCGGAGAAGTACTCTAGAGAATAAGGGTAGAAGTGATGGAATATATATACTACAAGTTTAGCCAACATAAAAAGGATGAAATTGAGGTCAAATTAAATGGAATTGTGGTGCCTATATGTTGACAATTTAGATATTTAAGCTGCTCTAGTATGCTAGATGAGATTTTAGCAATAGAATTACCGTAAATCATTGAAATGTATGAGTGTTACGGGAATGTCATATGATTGGAGTTTACTTACTGTAAAATGGTTATAAGACCAACAATGTTATATGGGAGTGAATAATGGGATTTTAAGGTCCAAGTCTTGTAAAAATGTGGAAGTTAACATGGATGTACAATCATACCGGATTAAACAAGATCAGGAATGGTCACATCTCTAATAGAATGTGTAAGTAACAAACATATAGTCGTGTCCTATATTGACATATAGACTTCCATATCCTTCGGTTCGTAGGGTGTGAATAAAGGATGATTTACAGATTTAAAAGGGGACAAGATGGAGCAAAATCACAGGGAATGAAGTAGTATTAGAAAACCTACAATCTCTCAGGATGTGTGTAAGATTTAGCAAGAAAATACAACACAATTGAAGCGCAAAGATCCATATTGGCGATATCGACTAATCGGGTGTGAGGCTTAGTCTTGATGGTATGTTTACATTAGATTCAGTGTTGGTAGGCGTTTTTTCAGTCTGATAGAGATTTGTATGTTAAATAGAAAATATAAAGAGTTTCTAGTATTAGATAACCCCACATTATTGGAAATTGGGATGCTTCAAGTCTATATGGAGTGAGATGGATAATGATGATTCTTATAGTCGACCTAGTTTTGGATTGACGCATAGCGTTGTGTTGTTGTTTGTTCTCATCATTAAAAGCTGTGATTTGAATTTTATAGTCATACTTATTAAATGAATAGGAGCAATGTATAATTTTCTGACTTCTGGAAGTGCGTATGATTAGAAAATCACTTGGACTTAACATTGACCATAAATGATTCTACACAAGATTGTGGTTGGATATTGCATCACATAGCTATTGAAAGATTGCTTGATTTCTCACCTAGGGTCATCCCTCTATTGGTGGAATCTGACTAATTTTCTTTATTTTAACGTAGGTATGCAAACATGCATTCTCGTTTTCGCCAGTTTATGCTGAGAATGCTCCGGCTAGGCTCCCTTTTCAAGAGTTTGTGGTTGGGATGGCAATGAAAGCCTGCCATGTCCTGCAATTCTTCCTGCGTCTTAGCTTTGTGCTTTCTGTATGGCTCATCATAATACCTTTCATTACATTCTGGATATGGCGGTTGGCTTTTGTTAGAAGTTTTGGAGAAGCTCAGAGACTCTTCTTGGGTCACTTATCCACAACCATTATTCTTACTGACTGTCTCCATGGGTTTCTGCTCTCTGCTAGCATTGTTTTCATCTTTCTTGGTGCAACTTCATTAAGGGATTACTTCAGACATTTGCGCGAACTTGGGGGACAGGAAGCTGACAGGGAAGATGATGGGGATAGAAATGCTGCCCGTGCTCCAAGAAGACCTGCTGTTCCAGCTAACAGAAATTTTGCTGATGGAAACGGGGAAGATGCTAATGGTGCACAGGGGATTGCTGGAGCTGGCCAGATAATCCGGAGAAATGCAGAAAATGTTGCGGCCCGTTGGGAGATGCAGGCAGCAAGGCTTGAAGCTCATGTCGAACAGATGTTTGATGGTTTGGATGATGCTGATGGTGCAGAAGATGTCCCTTTTGATGAGCTTGTTGGCATGCAGGGTCCTGTGTTTCATCTCGTTGAAAATGCATTTACTGTATGTTCTTGTTCTCACTTGCCACCTTTCACATGCTTGGCCTTTCTTTTCTACTGTGAAAACTGAAAAACTGCAGTCATTAAGTATACTCTTACCCGGATTGGTGAATATTTGTCTCTATGATAATGATTTAACTCTCTAAGATTTCGTTCTGCAAAAGACCACATTCTCATTTCTGCATGCAGAACATGGGTAATTAACTGATATGTGGTGATTTTCCTTGTTCTGTGCAGGTTCTTGCGAGTAATATGATATTTCTTGGAGTGGTGATCTTTGTTCCCTTTTCATTAGGACGCATTATACTCTATTATTTGTCTTGGCTTTTGTCCTCTGCAAGCAATCCAGTATTGTCCACTGTTATGCCACTTACTGAAACAGCACTTTCCTTGGCCAATATTACTTTGAATAGTGCGTGGACTGCTGTTGCAAACTTAACTCCTGCTAACGAAGAGAGCAGTTTGCTTGGTCAAGCCACAGAAATGTTAAAAGCAAATGCCACTGGATTGAGTGAGGCGGCAAACAACCTCAGCACAACAGTGTCTGCTGATATTTTGAAAGGGTCAGCTGTTGGAACATCCCGGCTTTCTGATGTTACAACTCTTGCCGTTGGCTACATGTTTATATTTTCTCTGGTCTTCTTTTACCTCGGGATAGTTGCTTTAATCCGGTACACCAGGGGAGAGCCTTTGACGTTGGGGAGATTCTATGGTATTGCTTCCATTGCAGAAACCGTTCCCTCCCTCTTTAGACAATTTGTAGCAGCTATGAGGCATCTGATGACTATGATTAAGGTTGCTTTCCTCCTTGTCATTGAACTTGGGGTTTTCCCTTTGATGTGCGGATGGTGGCTGGATGTTTGCACCATTAGAATGTTTGGGAAGTCAATCACGCAAAGAGTGGAATTCTTTTCAGTATCTCCATTGGCAAGCTCATTAGTTCATTGGGTTGTAGGGATTGTTTACATGCTACAAATAAGTATCTTTGTTAGCCTTCTTCGAGGGGTAAATTTCCAATTACACTTACTGTGTCTCCAGCCCATCTCTATCATTAATTGTTTTCTTTTATTAATTATCCTCACTCTTTTTATAGGTCCTGCGTAATGGAGTGCTGTACTTTCTTCGAGATCCGGCAGACCCCAATTACAACCCATTCCGGGATTTGATCGATGATCCTGTACATAAGCATGCTCGTCGAGTTCTTTTGTCGGTTGCAGTCTATGGAAGCTTAATAGTGATGCTCGTGTATCTGCCTGTCAAACTTGCCATGCGAATGGCTCCATCCATTTTCCCACTAGATATCTCGTAAGATTGTTTCCTGTCTATCCCATTTGATTTTGGTTTCAATATTTATGTGATATGTGAATTCGAGCTTTGAGCTTTCATCCCTTTGGTGAACTTACAGAACTGTTATTCTCTTCGCAGTGTATCTGATCCATTTACTGAAATACCTGCCGACATGCTTCTCTTCCAAATCTGTATTCCCTTTGCAATTGAGCATTTTAAGCTGCGTACAACAATCAAATCTCTGCTCCGCTATTGGTTTACTGCAGTGGGCTGGGCTCTTGGTCTTACTGATTTCTTACTTCCCCGACCTGAGGATAATGGTGGACAAGAGAATGGGAACGGCGACCAAGGAAGGGTGGAGTGGTTTCAAGCCGCACATGGTGTGCCAGATCGGGCCTTGGCGGGGTTTGCTCCTGATAACAGAACTAGGCATGCAACAGCTAATACCAACTTTGTGGAAGACTATGACACTGACGAACAAGCGGACACCGAGTAAGTTAAACTATGCTCCACAATGACTAATCCTGTTTTTATTGGACAATGATCAAATTAAACATTTCTTATGTTGGCAAATTGAGTCATTCACTAGTATGTTTAAAGCCATTTAGTGCTGGTTTGCTTCAGGAGATAATGAACAACAGGCTCTTTTTTTTCTTTTTCTGTGAGTGTCCTCTTTGTTCTGTTACCTTTAGTGTCTGGTTGGACAAAGATTCCTAGAATAATTGTAGTAGAAAATGTTGAAAGGATGGTTGTTAGGTTGATCGGTAAAACATCACTTTAAAGTTTAATACGTGCATAGTAAAGTGAACTTCGAATTCTTAGAAACTCTGAAAGTTGTATAGAATAAATTGTATTATCAGGTAACAGTGTCAAACATTTTGGCTTCACAAATCAGAAAAGATGTCATATAGACTGGAAGTGAACCAGTATTAACTAACCTCTTTCCAAATGTGATGCAAATCAAATAAAAAACACTCCGAGGTGAACTTCATTAACGGCAATCTTCATAGTACATTTGGCAATTGTATATAGACTAGTGTTTGTTGACTGTGGTATTTAGCTAGCTAATCATTTATGTGTAGACTGTGCAATCAGTTCCACAAAGGGATTATTGTGGTATCTAGACTCATATTATTTAAGCATAAATCATGGTGGTGTGATTAAGTCTCCGTTGTTTCTTATATTTGGGTTTTTTCCCTACACGAGTGTCATATTCATTCTATTTGGGAAGGTCGCACACATTTTTTATCCCTGGAGTAGGTAAATAGTTTTCCTTTTTGGGTCATGATATTTGTCAGGGTAGGGTGATTTTTCTAAACGAAAAAGTATGATCTTTAGGGCCTTCCTTTTGTTCTTCATTTTTTCATCTGGACATTGTTACTTTTGTTTTGTTGGACGAAATTGTGTTCCACTGCTTATTGCCTTCAATCATAGATCGTGTTGCTAGTTTCTGTAGCATCAAGTGATTAAGTCATAAATAGTGATACTCTGTCTAAATTCATCAAAACTTTTAGCATGAATCTTATGTTGTTTCGAACATTCTTTAGCAGGTACGCCTTTGTGCTCCGTATCGTGCTGTTGTTGGTAGTGGCTTGGATGACTCTCCTCCTTTTTAATTCTGCCCTCATAATTGTACCGATTTCACTTGGACGTGCACTCTTCAATTCCCTCCCGCTGCTTCCAATAACACATGGAATCAAGTGCAATGGTATTGCTGTCAATCAAGTCCAAGTTAGTTTCTGCCCTTCACCCCGACAATAAAAATGCTGACCCGTTTGTTGTTTTGACTTTTCAGATTTGTATGCATTTGTAATCGGAAGTTATGCCATCTGGACTGCGATTGCTGGAGTGAGGTACTCAATTGATCAAATTAGGACTAGGAGGGTTACAGTTTTGATGAACCAAATTTGGAAATGGTGCGTCATTGTTCTGAAGAGTTCTGCTCTATTGTCAATTTGGGTATGGCACCTTTCATTTTGGTTCAATACTTGCATCCTGAATTCTTAATTCTTAATGGTAATTGTTTTGCTGGTTTTCTTTCCAGATTCTTATCATCCCTGTGTTAATTGGGCTGCTTTTTGAACTTCTGGTCATTGTGCCAATGCGAGTTCCCATTGACGAAAGCCCTGTCTTCCTTCTTTATCAGGATTGGGCTTTAGGACTAATCTTTCTAAAGATCTGGACCAGGCTGGTAAGTGTCATATAGTTTATCTACTCTACTTGCATTATGAGCTTTTGGTTTTACATGTTTATCTACACTAGTTGATAGGCACGGCTTGAACCTTTGTTCTTAATTCCTCACTGAATCTGAATCTTTGGTGTTACGCGCATTCGTCTTGGAGCATGTCCTTTGTCTTTTTGTGGTATCTTGTAACCTCAAAAGAATATTTTGTTTTTTTTTTGGGGGGGGAGGGGGAGGGGGGGGGGCAGTTAATTTGTCCTTT
>ML266398.1:1451-47685 GCA_005239495.1 Nicotiana undulata | reverse complement strand
CTAACATCAAAACACCAAATTCTCATCCAATTCAAGCCTATGATTTCCAAAAACTTTCGAAACTCGCATTTGATCAAAAACCCAACCAGATCATCTCTGAATGACCTGAAATTTTGCGGGCAAGTCCAAAATGACCTAAAAAAGCTACAGCAACTCTTGGAATCCCATTCCGACCCTCGGATCAAAATCTCGCCTATCAACCGGAATTCGCCAAAATACTAACTTCGCCAATTCAAGCCTAATTCTACACCGGGCATCCTAAAAATATTCTGAACACACTCCTAAGTACCAAATCACCTAACAAAGCTATCTGAACCATAAAATACGCATTTCGAGGTCGTTTACCAATAAGTCAACTCTTAACTGACCTTTTCCCATTTTAAGGTTGTTCTTAAGGACTAAGTGACTAAATTCTCATTTAACCATTTCGATTTCAAGCCTATCAACTCTAACACATTAATAATAGAATAAAAAATCTATAATGAGTCAATAACAACAATTATAATGCAGGTTTCACGTAACGACGGACCGGGTCATTACATCTCCGGTGCATGTACGCTTCTTGTGCCAATGGGTCTGTTTGATAATGTTTGCCTTGTCGGACCTGGTTCAACTGGGTAGGAATTTGTCAATGTTCAGAACCATGCAGTGACTTGGTTCAACAAACTCCATCGATGATGTTTACTGTTTTGCTTTCTTTATTCTTCTCCGATCTAATTTCTTTTTAATGGTGCAGCTTCGCCTTGGTTTCCTGGTGCGATTACGGACCCTGAAGGTTGGGTTCGACAACTGGACTCTACTTCTTCATATGCTGAGCGTTGTTGGCGTGATTTATCCAGGGGTCGGTGGGAAGCTAAAAATCACGGTGAGTTCCTTTGTTCACATGTTGACGCTTCTCTGTAAAAATACTGCTTTTTAACTTAGTTTCTCTTCATGCGAAGACAATGTTGTTTTGAGGCCACCTCCGCCTGGTGAAGAGGATGTCTTGAGGCCAACCAAAGAGAAGAAGAGGAAAAGTACATCGCCTCCAAATACCCCGAAGCCCAGGAAAAATAAGGCTCGAAAATCGAAGGTCGGCCCTGTAGTCCTACATGCTGATGTGGTTCAACATTTTCGGGAGGAGGACGAAGAAGAAGAGGACGCCGACTACTTGTTGGTAGCTCGGAAGAGGGAAAGCGCTGAAGCTTCGAAGGTGTCACGCCCTGAACCTGGGCCTGGACGTAACACGGCACTCGGTGTCTGACTACATGTGATCGAGAAAACCAACTGGCTGGATGAATCAACATGTGATATCAAAACATACTGAATGCGGAAGATAAACTAACAGATATTGATATATTGAAAGTCTGAATGATATAAATCAAAGTGCAGAAATACTAATACATTTCTGAAACATATTTGTAGCCAACATAGCTTAATATAAAAGGCCTGTGACTCTGTCTAGCTGTTACTCTAGTCTATGAAGCCTCTAATGAAGTACTGAAAACACTGACTGTCTGAAATACTGAAGGTTGTAAGGTAATGATAATGCCCCGAAAGAACTAGGGATCACCAAATAGCTAGTACGAGAATTCTAGAGCTCTGAATCATCAACCTGTAAATCATTACATGCATTATGAGATGCAAGCCCCCAGCAAAGGGGACGTCAGTACATTTGAATTGCACTGGTATGTAAAGCAACTAAAAGAAAGAGTTATAAATGCTGAAACTGAAACTAAGCTGATAACTGAAATGATAACTAATAACTGCTAACTGAACTGATTGTTGGTAACTGAACTGATAACTGATAACTGATAAATGAACTGAACAAAGGAAGTAAGGATATGAATACACCCTCTTCTGAATGATGAACAACCTGTTTATCTGAATAGTAAATTGCGGCCTCAGGCCCAATATATATATATGTGCACAAACTGCGGCCTCGGGCCCAAGTATACGTATACATAACTGCGACCTCAGGTCCAAAAATTCATAAAGCATAAACTGCGGCCTCAGGCCCAATATATATATATGTGCACAAACTGCGGCCTCGGGCCCAAGTATACGTATACATAACTGCGACCTCAGGTCCAAAAATTCATAAAGCATAAACTGCGGCCTCAGGCCCAATATATATATATGTGCACAAACTGCGGCCTCGGGCCCAAGTATACGTATACATAACTGCGACCTCAGGTCCAAAAATTCATAAAGCATAAACTGCGGCCTCAGGCCCAAAGATGCATAAAACATATAAACTGTGGCCTCAGGCCCAAATACAGGTTCTCAACATTCAGGAACAGAGAATCATACTGAAATACGTGATGCTGAAATACTGAACCATACTGAGTTACATGATACTTGAATGCTGAATAGAGCTAGACTAAGACATGTATTCATGAACTGATAATGAAAATTGAAACTTCAACTGTTTATATGACATGCTAAGTAATCTAGAGTGAGACTTATGGGCATCAAACCCAAGTCTATATCGATTATGCACTGATTTCACAACGTTCAGAATGAAAGTCATGAATGAGTTACGAAGCTAGAGAATAGAAGTTCTGCAACTATTCAAGGAACTATGCTTAACTATATTCCCGAGGCAATTAGTAACGTCGTAAAATAAACGTAGTGTAGGGAGAAACAATAACATTCCCAAACATATAGAGTTAGCCTCACATACCTTAATTTCATGCTCTTGAGCATAATACAATATTTTTCAACCCTTTCAACTTTAATCTATATCAATACAAGTCAAAGGGATTCCATATTAGCAATAATACTAATTTTTTGGTTCCTTAGGCATTTTATCATACACTTGGTGGAATAAATCTTTATAGCCCTTATTAATGGTGTCTCTACACCCAATAACTCATTCTCTTGCTCCTAGATAAATTGTAAAGTCTCAAATGGTTATAATCAACATCATTCTTCATCACCCATAAGGTAAACAACACCCTTAACCAATAGTCAAAAATCAACAACCCAAACCTATAATCGTTCATGCTTTTCTAACCCATCAACTCATATCTCATGAACTAGGGTCTATAATCATTAAACCAATGCTAGAATCAATTAGAGGGTGAAGACACTACTTCTTTGAAGTTCAATCCCCTTGAATTCGAGTTCTAGGGTTCCTTCTCCCAATAAAAATGTCCCAATCGAATATATAATGATATGGAGGGTTTACCCATGTTAATAAGATGTTGGAAAATTAAAATTAACTTAGAATCACCATTAGAACTTACCTTGGGTGGTGGAGGGACCCTTAAGAACTTAGGTTTTTGAGAGATTTCCCTTCTAGAGCAAGTTTTTATGTTTAGGGGCTGTCGGAAACGAAGTAAGTTGCTATATCTTTATTTTGAAGAAAGGTGGATCTATAGGGGAAAGGACAGGTGGGAGCGAGCAGAGCGAGAGCAAAGCAAGCTCTAGTGGTGGGTTGTCTTTGCGGTCCCATTTCATCGACATAGTCAGAAGCAATGGATGTTGTAAACGCACAAGTGAAACACGAATGAGTATAGGTTTTGGGGGATGTAATTTCAATCTAAACCCGGAAACCCATATAGGCTTTAAAAATGACTCTACAAGTGCGCCCCCACGCACCTGTAGGCCTGACTGCGCACTTGACCACGCAAAATGGCAGGAACACTGCCACATGTGCGCGGCCGCGCTCGGGCCGCACATATTGCGCACTGTTCAGTAAAACGGGCATAACGTTTTGCAAAGAGATCCGTCCAGGCTCCATAATATATCTTTGGAAAGCTATTTCAAAGGTCTACAACTTTTATGCTTTGATTTTTCCGAAATTCCTTACACATGTTCTCTATACCTTGATGGAAGACGGACATTTTGCAAACTTAGTCGATTTTGTCGAATCTTATGCACCTCATTCTTCGTCTTGATTTTGAAACAACTATTTTCACCCATAATCATACTGATAGGACTTCATATGTCTAAAATATCAGATTAATATCCATTTAACATATCCACACCTAATCCGAATATACGGGGTGTTACAGAAGGCTGTCAAGCCGGTGGTGGTCGAGGCGGTTCAATCTCGAATCGAAGAAATCTCAGAGGGAAGTCTGAACAAAGTCCCCGAGACATCGGGTGGTAAAAGCGCACCCCGTTGTGATGAACAACTTGCGGGTGTGCCTAAAGGGTCTAGCTCTGAGGCCCCTTCAAAGAGAAGAGAATGTCCCAAGTGATTCGCTTGGGATAATTAATATAGATGATCCGCCGCCCGGCCCTACATTCTCCGAAGGGCAGTTCCAAGATGCTAGGGCTATGGAGACTCCCGATGTGGGGATGGCCCACGAAGGGACTGATAAATTCAAGGGATGCTTCACGGGGGCTGATGATGGTCCCGACCCGGATGCATCATTTATTTTTGACGAGGCTTAACAGCTTCTGAAATAGGTAAGTTTCATCTCCCATAATTGTGCTCGTGTTTAATTCACATCCTTCCAAGTCTGAATTTCTTCTTCATGTACAGGACATGGCGCTCCATTAAGAAGCGTCTTCCAACTCTCGGGCTGAGCTAACCCGATGTGAGGCCGAACTCAAGAATCTCGTGGAGGAGAGAAACGGCCTAAACTCTTCTATGTTAAAAAGAGGAGGAGATCAGGAACCTAGGGCTCATCGGGAACAGACCGATATCATCAAACGAGTAACATAGATTTTTGAAAATTTGTTATGTATTCACTCGATTTCAGCAGTTAACACTTTGGCTTTGCAGGCCCAGCAGAAGGCGAGCTGGTGTAACAACTTCGAGAAGAGGCCAAGATGAAAGAGGCAGAGACTCTAGGATTGAAGTAGGGTATGGATCGCCTTTCCTCGGAGAAAGACGCGCTTCAGGCCCAACTAGCTTCGATCGAGCATCAATTCTGAGGCGTGAAGGAGGAAAGCTTGGCCCGGGCCTAAAAGATTGAGGAGCTCGAGGCTAAGATGGCCTTTGATCACGTTAAAGATAAATTTGAGGCAAAGGCGCTTGTGGAATCTTACCGAGCTAACGTCGAGGCTGCCAACATTCGGGCACAAGATCTTTGTTTCTGCCGAAATCAAATTATCTTGTGTTGTCGATCATGCCAGATGGCAATACCAGAGAGAGACTCTCGAGGAAGTGCATGCTCATGGCATAGACCTCTCGTCTTATATCGAGAGTGTAAAAGCTTTGGAGGATGAGGCTGCAGTTTTGCTCTCCGATGATAAAAAATCTACTAGTGGATCCGATATTGCGGTAGGTGAGGATGAAGCCCCCGAAAATGATGCTCCCAAGGATGCGTCTCTGAAAGTGGACTAGGCATTTAGGATTTTTATTCTTTCATATTTTTTATTTGCGTTTTGTGTTTGACCCGTGTGGTCTTTGTAAATACCTTCTATAAATAACAAGTTCTTTCTCTAGTTTGTCTCAGATTTGTATAAACTCTACTTTGTTTTTGTCTTGGAAAATTTAACTGTTATAGTCTTTGCAGTTGAGCGAACACTGTATCAAACTTGATTCAAACCCTTAGGTTTTAAAAGTGAGTCCCTGATCCCAATGATATGTTCAAGATTTTGGGTGCCTTTAACGATGCCATGACTATATTGTCTTTATAACTAATTTCGAGTAAGTTTTGAACTTAGAATAAAACAAGCCCTTAGGTTTTTTACCAAGTAATGGGTAAGCTTCAAACTTACAGTAACATACCCCATAAGGTTTTATGATAAATCTCCGAGCCATATTCTAGTCGACTTTATTCGAGCTCGGGATAGTGGAACCCTTAGGTACGAATTGAGTAAGAACAAGGTCTCGAACTCGAAATGTATTGGCCCTTAGGCTCTTTAGACTGGGTCTATTTGGCCTTTAAAAATGGCTATTATTTCCCTTATCGGCTTAAAAGACTTAGTAAAATTTCCGTTATGCCTTAGCATTGGATTTAACCCAATGGGTTATTTGAGGGTCCGATGATTGAAACCCTTTTTTCCTTTTGTGCCTTAGCGTGTTTGTGTAAAGATAGTTTGATACCTCTTGAGGTTTTTCAAAGCCTGATATTATCGAAGACTTTTGGTTTTTCGAGGGTTGATTTTATCGAAGCCCCTTTCAATTGTTTTGCCGAGGGTAGCCTTTTAACCGGTTTTTCAAAGTATTTGAAGACCTATTGTTTATTGCGGAATTCGTACGTCTCTGAGACGCGTTATTTAGGTCGTAGCCTTTGATGTGGCCGTGGCCTTTAATGTGGTGGTAGCCGTCAGGTGTGCCTCTTGGACTTATTTCCTGATAATATTTTGAACTTGTTCGAAATGTTAGTCCCCAAGTATGATGGTCTTCGCCTATATATCGAGTGGTGCCTCTTGAGGTCTTGTGGCTTCGAATTTAGATAACTCGAGTATGTAGTCCCCGGGTGCTCGAAGTATGTTTGAAATTGGCTCTTAAGCCATAACATCATAAGTATGAGATTTGCATAGTAGATCAAAATCATAAGTATGAGATTTGCATAGTAGAGAATTTGCTCCGAGACACGAGATGTTTGATAAAAAAAAGAATGCTTCTTTGAATAATTTATACATGCGTACATGTTTTGCCATCGGGACTCGACTAATCTATATGGACATGGTTCATTTGACAATTTGGCCCATTACAATGTCTTTCCTATCGAGGCACATTGACATTGTTACACCCTATAATTTCGTATGCAAAAGTACGTCATAAGTCAATTGATGTAAGTTCTGAAATGAGATCATCTACGAAAGTACAAAATGTAAGTTAATCATATTACCATGGAGGTTTTAAATATTTAAGATCACGGACTGCAAGTACCAAGAGGGTTGGAAGGCTTAGAAGCTAAACCAATTGAAGAAAATAAGTTTCGTCGAAAGTCGACAAGTTGGGATATAACATGTACTTTTGGGGTGAGACTAGGGTGCTCAAAATGATAGGGAGGTTATGTTATGAGTTATTTTTTTTTGTCTTATGATAGTCGTGTGTTATTTTTTGAAGTCAAGCGAGTTGTGGAACAAAAGTTGGCAAAGATCATCACTAGTTACATTCATAACTATGCTGAAATTTAGGTCAAATATAGCTGAGCTTTTCTCCCGATATACTTGAAATTAAGGTATGATCTCTGCCAAATTGAAGATCTATGAGTCTAGTTTCCAATGCATTAAACTGTTCATCGATACGACATAGGAGTAGAGAGGTATTTGCAGTTTCGCGAGACTGCGCAGACATCAAAAGTGACAAGTAGGTGTGTCACTACAGCTTTTTGAGCAATACATTTCGTGTGTTATATGAGTTCTTATTGGGACATATTATATACCAAATTTAAGTTCTTGTAATTTAGTTTCTAACTCTCTTAACCTTTTATTCATACGACATCTGGATAAAAAGATATAAGCGTCGGAAGATGGGCCAATGCGAGGGTGCCAAGCTAGCACCTCTTTGACTTTTCAAAAGTTTATATATTGGTTTTAGCTTGTCTCTATCTTCACTTTTACATAGATACCGACTATAAAAACCTATCTTAATCTCCCCTCAAGGGTTTCAAAGAGTATTAACATCCGGTGTACGAAATCAAGAAGCGATAACACTAGAACGATCCCAACGATGTAAGTATCGCTATACGCCTCTCTTTTTCTTTGTAGTTTCTTTTTTTTGGAAGGTAATTCATAGCTAAGAAAACTTCTACTTTATTTATTTAAGTTTTAAATATCAATTAAAGTTGATAAATTCATTTCCTAATAGTTTGAACTCACGGGACGGTGATCAGAAGCCGGGAGTTAGAGTTATTCGATTTGTAGTGGACTGTTTTTGTGGGATGTTTTGTGTTTCTTTTGGACTGTCTATTTTGCTTATGTTTTATGGGGTTTTGGAGGATAAATGGTGTGGAGAAAATCCACATAATGATGGAATGGTTGGCTGGTCATTCGTCGTTAAATTTTTAGGTTGTTTGACACTACGTTTGTTGTCGTTTTATATATGAAGTGATTAGGGTGTGTGGGCTATTTTGTGATATATTGTGGTGGAGATAAGGTTTGAAAATAATTCATACATGTTGTTATTGTTTTTTTCTTGGTGTTTTTGGTATATGGTATTGGAGGAGCGCCTTGTTATAGGGGAGATGTTGCCCGAATTTACATAAAATAACCTACTAGCTTAAGTTACAGACTTAGCCTTTGCTCAACACTGATTTTGAATCTCCTTATGCTATGATAGAATGAGTTGAGAGTTTCTTGAAAGGTATTAAGGACACAAATTGGTTAAGGTATGTTAAGGCTCTTCCTTCATTCTTTTGGCATAATCTAAAGTGAAACGAACGTAAACGATACGCTATTGCATAATGAATCTACTCCTAGCAACTAAGGTTGTCCATGTTGTTCTTTCCTTACAAAGTTATTATAAGAAACTATGTATGATCCTTGAGTACTAGTGAAGTTAATATTGATGTTATGATTTCCATAATGTTAATCAAAGGTGCAACTACCTTACGTCATTTCGAAAGGTTTAGAGCGTGATTCCATGAGTCCAGCATGCATTATATATAATATCTATTTTACTCTACCGGTTCCCGCTATAGTCATCTAGGTATGGCACCTATTGTGCAACCACTGATTAGTTGGGTTTACCGAGTCCTCTTTGATGTCGGGTACGATATGATGATGATAATGCCAACAGAGGCGGATGTTTTTAAAAGATTATGTATATATATTTATCACGCTTTCATGTCACTATCTCTCAGAGGCACTCAGATGCTACAGGTTGTATCTCTTATATCTCTCTTTACATTATTGTTCTTATTTATGATTTTCTGCCTTACATACTCAGTACTTTATTCGTACTGACCACCCGTTTGCCTGGGGACGCTACGTTTCATGCCCGCAAGTCCCGATAGACAGGTTGAGAGTCCTCCAAGTAGGCTATCAGCTCAGCAGAAGATGTTGGTGCGCTCCATTTGTTCCGGAGTTGCTCATTGGGTCAGTATGATTTAGACATGTATTGAGCGGTATGTCGCGGCCCTGTCCCAGCCTTATGATGTTTTTGTATTCTTAGAGGCTTGTAGACATATGTCATGTACGTAAATGATTGTATGGCCTTGTTAGCCTATGTTCAGTGTACGAGTGATCATGTCAGCCTTATAGGCCTGTATGTCACATGTATAAGTTTCTATATCATGTTGGGTCATCCTATGTCTAGCATTTCCTTATGTTTTATTTCGGTTATGTCATGATGACCCTTTTGGCACATTTACCCATGATAGTACGATAAGAAAGATATGTTACGTTGGTACTCGATTGAGTAAAGTACCGGGTGCCCGTTTCAGCCCTCCGGTTTGGGTCGTGACAGACACGAAGTACATTTCTCGAACAGATAACATCTGAGGGTCATGCCCTCCAGTATTAAAGGTTGATTTCAAAGAAGCCTTGGATGTTGTTGAATTGTCCTCAGGTAGTACATAATTGTTGCCGGAAATACCCATTTGGGATAAAACCAATATAAGGGAAAAAGAGTGCAAGGCGTACTTTAAAGCCTAGGGTCTCGATGCCTTTCGCCAAACTCCTGCAATGAGTTTGTGTCGCGTATGTATATAAATGAAAGAGAAGAAAAAGTCATACCTTAACAATAGTATCGCTTGAGAGGTGATATGTTCTACTTGTTCGACACTGGTTCGCCGTCCATCTTTCCGAGTTTATAGGATCCTTTGCCGACTATATCGAGGACTTGATAGTGTCCTTCCCAATTCGGGTGGAGTTCCCGTCATTAGGATTTCGAGTGTTGATGGTGACTTTTCTTAGGACTAAGTCCCCGACTCTGAAGTGGCGTTCGTTGCTTTTGTGCATCCATTCGAACCAGTGCAACTTCTCATTTTTCATCTAACAACGCGAGGCTGGTATTCATGGCCTAGTGGTTCGATTCCTCTACTACATGTCAAAACCTGGCACTGGGCTCTCCGACTTCGATCGGTATCAAGGCTTCTGAGCCATATACTAAGGAAAATGGATTTGCTCCCGTACTGGACTTCAACGTTGTCTGATATGCTCATAGGACCTCGGGTAATATTTCCCTCCATTTCCCTTTAGCTTCGTTCAGACTTTTCTTCAAGTTCTGGATGATAGTCTTGTTTGTTGATTCGGCATGTCCATTCCCACTAGGGTGATACAGTGTTAATAGTATCCTCTTTATTTTATGATCCTCGAAGAATTTCATTACCTTGCTGCCGATAAATTGTTTACCATTGTCACAAACTATTTTTGCGGGTATCCCAAATCGACATGTGATGTTATCCCATATACCTCTTTCTCCCTAACTTTCTCGAAAGTCTATGCTTCAACCCATTTAGAGAAATAGTCAGTCATACACAAAATGAACTTAGCTTTACCTGGGGCCGATGGCAGAGGCACGACGATGTCCATTCCCTATTTCATGAATGGCCATGGGGATAGGACTGAGTGAAGTTGTTCTCCGGGCTGGTGGATCATCGGTGCAAACCTTTGGCATTTGTCGCATCTTCGAACAAACTCCTTAGAGTGTTTTTCCATGTTATCCTAGTAGTATCCTACTCTAATGACTTTGCGAATCTGTGACTCGGTGCCGGAATGGTTCCCACAAGTGCCTTCATGGACTTCTCGTAGAACATAATCAGTATCGCCCGGTCCTAAACACACTGCCAATGATCCATCGAGTGTCCTTATGTATAATGTTTCATCTTTGTATAATGTAAAACGAGCGGCTTTAGTTCGAAGAGCCTTGATTCTTTAGGGTCCGTTGGGAGCTTTTTATTTTTCAGGTACTTGATGTATTTATTCCTCCAGTCCCAAGTTAAGCTTATAGAATTTATCTCGACATGCCCTTCCTTGATCACAGACCTCGAGAGTTGAATGACAGCCCCCGAGCTGATCTCATCTTCTTCGACTGATGATCCCAAATTTTCTAATGCATCGTTCTCATTATTTTGTTCACAGGGTACATGTTGTAGAGTCCATTCCTTGAAACGGTGCAAAGTTACCTATAATTTTTCCAAATACCTTTGCATTCTATCCTCTCAAACTTCAAATGTTTTGTTCACCTGGTTCACTACAAGTAAAGAGCCGCACTTAGCTTCCATGACTTTGGCTCCAAGCTTTTGGCTAACTCGAGACCTGCAATCATGGCCCCGTACTCGGCCTCATTGTTAGTTAATCTAGAAGTTTTAATCGATTGTCTAATAGTGTTTCCCGTAGGCGGCTTCAAAATGATTCCTAGCCCAGACCCTTTCACATTCGAAGCACTATCCGTGAAGAGGGTCCATACCCTGGATGATGTACCTGATTTTAATAAGAGTTCATTTTCGACTTTAGGTACGAGGGTTGGCATGAAATTCGCTAAAATTAGAGTCTTGATGGTCTTTCGGGGTTGATATTCGATAACGTACCCACTGATCTTGATGACCCATTTCGCCAATCGATCCGATACCTCGGGCTTGCAAAACATTACGGGGCGAGTAAGTGGTTAACACACATATGGGGTGATATTGAAAATACGATTTTAACTTCCTTGAAGCGCTTATCAGTGCAAGTGCCAATTTATCTAAGTGTGGGTACGTAGTTTTTGCATCTCCTAAGGTTCGACTTACATAATAAATAGGAAAATGCGTACCTTTCTCTTCTCGAACTAATACACCACTTACTGCGATTTTGGACACATCCAAGTATAAGTAAAGTTTCTCATCTGCCTTCAGAGTGTGGAGTAGAGGTGGCTCGATAAGTATCGCTTTATTTCCTCCAATGCCTGTTGGCATTCCGGGGTCCAGGCGAAATCATTTTTCTTTTTGAGTACGGAGAAAAACCTATGGCTCCGAACCGATGACCTCGAGACGAATCGACCTAAGGCAGTTATCCGTCCAGTTAGACTTTGTACGGCTTTTACACTATCTACGATGGTGATGTCCTCGATGGCATTGATCTTATCAGGGTTGATTTCGATTCCCCGATTTTATACCATGAAGCCGAGGAATTTTCTTGGACAGACCCCGAAAGCAGATTTCTTGGGGTTGAGCTTCATGTTTACTTCCTTAAGATTTTGAATATTTCCTGCAAATGAATCAAATGGTCCTCTGCACGCATTACATTATAGCAATAGGTTCCATACTTAGTGATAAAAGAAGTCTTTTCTTGGTCTTCTGGGTCCATTTCGATTTGATTGTACCTAGAATAGGCATCGAGAAAAGTAAGTATCTTGTGGCCAAACGTGGCATCGATCATGCGATTGATATCAGGCAATGGAAAATAATCTTTCGGACACGTTTTGTTCGAGTCCTTATAGTCTACACACATTCTAATCTCTTTCCCCTTTTTGGGGACTACGACTACATTAGCTAACCATTCGGGGTATTTTACCTCCCGAATGGATCCTATTTTGATAAGTTTAGTTACCTCGTCCTTTATGAAGGCATGCTTTACCTCGGGCTGGGGCCTTCTCTTTTGCTTCACCGGTCTGAACTTGGGGTCCAGGCTTAGTCGATGTGTTGTTATCTCCAGTAGGATTCTTGTCATGTCTAAATAAGACTATGCAACACAGTCCATGTTATCAATAAAAAA
Organism: Nicotiana undulata; assembly: GCA_005239495.1. Lineage (NCBI taxonomy): Eukaryota > Viridiplantae > Streptophyta > Magnoliopsida > Solanales > Solanaceae > Nicotiana > Nicotiana undulata. The sequence continues at coordinate 35,151 of ML266398.1, read as the reverse complement.
TTGAAGAATTTTTTTCCTGAGTTCGGGAGTTAATCCCATTCCCCATGTATACCTTTCACTCGGGCAGGTACTCGATCAATATAACTTGTTCCAGCTCTTCGACCGTTGATTTGGTGGCATCCGGTTCTTCGGGAACAACAAAGTTCCGAGGAGTTAGGAAATCCTCCTCTTCTTCTTCATCTATCACCTGTTTCTTTGATTTAGTCAAGGTTAGGGGCGGTGATTGCTATTTGGCCGCCTGTTTGCCTTTGGTGCTCGATTTTTGTGAGGTCGATAGTGTCGAGATCGGTGTTACTTCGTCAAACGCAAATGTTTCCTTTGTTGCATGTTGTTACCTTTTTACACCATCCGTCGTCGGGAACTTCACCATTTGGTGGAAGATCAACGGCACTTCCCTCATGTTGTGGATCCAAGGCCTTCCGAGCAGTGCATTGTACCTCATGTCGCCTTCGATGACATGGAACTTAGTATCTTGGATGGTTCTGACCACGTTTACCGGTAGGATAATATCCCCCTTAGTTGTTTCACTGTCCATATTGAAGTTGTTTAGGACTCGAGATGCAGGTACAATTTGGTCCTGCAGGACGAGCTACTCCACGACCCTCGATCTGATGATGTTTGCCGAGCAACCTGGATCCACTAAAACACGCTTGACTTGAACTTTATTTAACAAGATAGAAATTACCAGAGCGTCATTGTGTGGCTGAGAAATGCATTCTACTTCTTCGTCATTGAATGATAAAGTGCCTTCGGGCATATAGTCTCGAGTCTGTTTCTCTCTGGTGATCAACACCTTAGTGCGTTTGAATATAGGTCCTTGTGGAACGTCGACCATGTCGACGATCATATGAATGACATGTTGAGGTTCTTCTTGTTCATTATTTATGTTGGTGTCTCTTTCCCTAAAGTGATTCTTAGCTCGATCGCTGAGGAACTCTCGAAGATGGCCCTCATTGAATTGTCGAGCTACCTCATCCCTCAATTGTCCGCAATCTTCGGTCCTATGACCGTGTGTGACATGATACTTACTCATTAAATTTGAGTTCCTTTGAGAAGGATCAGTCTATATAGGTCTGGGCCACCTAGTTTCTTTGATCCTTCCAATAGCCGATACAATGCCCGATGCATCGATGCTGAAATTGTACTCCGACAGCCGCGATTCTTCTGTGGGATCCGCGTACTTGTCGAAGCCAGTTTTACTCATAAGACCCCAAGAATTATGTCCTCGATCACTTCTTCGATCATTCCGAACGAAGTTACGTCCCGGACCGTTGTTCCTTCGATCTGCAATATATGGCTGGTACCGATCTTTGTTCAACCTTGGCTCTCTATCGACGCCCCTCTGGTTTTTACCTGTCGACCGGTTTGGATGTACTGAACCGGAAGGGGCTCCCAATTTTTCATCTTCGACTCTAATCTTCGATTGATATCGATTGTGAACATATGCCCAAGTTACGACTGGTATGCGATCAAATTTTGTTTCAACTGTCGTGATGCTATAGAACTCTGTTCGCTCAACCATTGGGTGAAATCTTGAATGGCCCAATCGTACGTAACCGGCGGCAACTCCATGCGTTCCATTTGGAACCGGTACACGAACTCCCTTAGCATCTCATTATCCCTCTATCTCACCTTGAAGAGATCCGATTTCCTTGTTGCAATTTCTATGGCCCCGGCGTGTGCTTTTACGAATGAATCCGCCAACATGGTGAATGAATCAATGGAGTTTGGTGGCAGGTTGTGATACCAAATCATTGCTCCTTTGACAGGGTCTCTCCAAATATTTTCAGTAACACAGACTCGATTTCGTCATCCTCCAAATCATTACCATTAATGGCGCATGTGTAAGAGGTAACATGCTCATTGGGGTCAGTTGTCACGACCCAATTTTCCAACCTTAGTGATCGCGATGGCGCCTAACACCATACTTGCTAGGCAAGTCAATGTTAGAAATCGATTGACAAATTTTCTTAATTTATTTCTTAATCCTAAATAAACAAATTCCAAATGAGCGTAAATAGAATAATAATAATAATAACCGATTAAATAGAATGAACTAATTATAATAATGACTCTAAGACTACCCCAGGATCTGGTGTCACAATCCACGAACTACTAAAGAATGCTACAAATAATGGCTGAAAGAAATAGTGTAATTGTTCTGAATATAATAAAACAGTGTAAATAATAATGGGAGAAGACTCTCGAAATTTGCGAACGCCGGCAGATGTACCTCGTGTCTCCAAACGAATCGGGTGGTCGTCCTAGAATCCTCTATTGCTGACTAGTACCTGGATCTGTGCAAAAGAGCACAGAGTGTAGTATCAGTACAACCGACCCCATGTACTGAGTAAGTGTCGAACCTAACCTCGGCGAAGTAGTGACGAGGCTAAGTCGGGCTTCAACAATATAATCGACAACAGCAATAAATGATAAAGCCGGAAAGAAATCTAAACAAATAGATAAATAAGTGCTGCAACAAAATAAAATAGTTCAGCTATAACCAGTTCTCAAATAGCTCTTCAAAGTTTCAAACTTTGACTTTGAATAAAAATAGTACTGGAATATTTAAAGAGTAGTAAAATAGACAATTTAACTTTTCAAACCTTTTATTTTCTTTTTCTTTAAGAATCAGTAAAATATAAATGTCCTCCCTTATCGCTCCTTGTTGCGGCGTGCTACCCGCTCCCACCTGTCCTCCCTTATTGCTCCTCCCTTAATTATCACCCTTATTACTCATGTTGCGGCGTGCAACCCGATCCCACATGTCCACCCTTATCACTCCTTGTTGCGGCGTGCAACCCGCTCCCACCAGACATATCATATCAATTTATTCAATATTTCACAATTCAGGCCAAGCCTTTCACAATATTTTTATCTCAACAATTATAAACAATAAACTGCATTTTTCTCATAACTTCATCAATAACCTCTCAACCATGAAACCAACAAGAATATCAAATATAAATAGTTATTTCGTAAAAACAATGTCAAACCTCTCAACCATTTTTATATCACAAGGAACCCAGCTCACACAACCAATACTCTTTCCAAATAGTCACAACAATATCTAACAACAAATCAACAAGTCCAACTGGTCATAGAAACAATAATGAACATATAACAATTAAGACGGTAATCAAATAAGTGGGGAACAGGAAAGGGGATCATGTTTAACAACCAATTTGGGTGGTGCATAGATACTCATCACCACACCTACACACCACGCCCATGCATTTCACATAACAAATAAGTGGGGAGTCCTATTCCCTCAAGCCAAAGTTAGACCAAACACTTACCTCAATTCCACAGGCCAATCACTGCTCAATTATTGATTTTCCTTTTGAATTCACCTCTAACTTGCTCGAATCTAATCAAAATTAACTTAATATCATTAACTAATGCTAAAGGAACTAACTTTATTGAAAAATATAATTTTTCCTAAGTTTTCTAAAAAAAAGTGAAAACCCAACCCCGGGCCCACTTGGTCTAAACTCGGGGTTCGGATCAAATTACGTTTATGCATTCACCCACAAACCCAAATATTCTATTAGTTTTGAAGCCCGACCTTAATTTGATATAAAAAATCATTTTTTACAAAACTCCCTTATTCTACCCAAATCCTAGATTTTTACCATGAAAATTCTTTGTTTTTGCTTTAAAAGTGATGCAAAATAGTAAGGAATTGAAAGAACAAGGTTTGGAATTGAGTTTCTCGGAATTGGGGATGAAGATTGTTGAAGGAAACTCGTTTTTAGGGCTGGAACCTCGAAAAATTAGAGAAGAAAGGGTTCTGTCCGGTTTTAGTTCGATATTTATAATAGATGGGTTGGGGCCCTATGCGATCGCATTAAATAGGCTGCGATTGCACAGGGTATGGGGGACTTGAGCAGTGCGATCGCGGGGTGGGGTGTGCGTTCGCACAGGGTAGGGGCTGGGGTTGTGCGATCGCGGGGAGAATTGTGCGGTCGCACAGTACAAATCTGGGGGGCCCTGAGCTTTCACTGTGCGATCACGGATAGGGCCATGCGATCGCACAGTTGAAATTCTAGGCGCACCAGCAATGAAAAACTAGCAGTTCATTTAAAGTGAAAAACACCCTGTGGCCTATCAGAAACTCACTCGAGCCCTCGGGCTCTAAACAAATCATGCACACAAGTCTAAAAACATCATACGGACTTGCTCGTGCGATAAAATCATGAAAATAACATGTAGATCTATGAATAAACCTCAAAACTCGTCATTTTCAACAAAAACTCTTAAAGTTCATAATTTCTCAACCGGATGTCCGAATCACGTCAAACGAACTCCGTTTTTCACCAAATTTCACAGTTAATCTTTAAATATCATAAAAAAGTTGTACCGGGCTCCGGAACCAAAATACGGACCCGATACCAATGATTTTTCGTATTATTTCTTTTCTTTAATTCATGAACATTTCAGCAAAACAATTTCTTTCAAAAATTGATTTCTATGGCTTGGGACCTCGGAATTCATTTTCGAGCATACGCCCGAGTACCATATTTTACTACAGACCTTCCGGGATCGTCGGAACACGGATCCGGGTCCTTTTACTTAAAATGTTGACCAAAGTCAACTTTTAACAAATTTAAATTCTAAAAATCACTATTTCTCATATTTTCACATAAAAGCTTTTCGGTTTCACACCCGGACTGCGCACGCAAATCGATGTATTTAGTTTTAGTCATTTTATGGCTATTACGCATGGAACGGAGTCTAATTTTATAAAATGACCCCTTGGGTCATCGCATCTGTGGTCCCGTTAAATTTTGGTATGTCAAGCATACAGAACTTCTTTGGAATGGGTTTTGGAGCCGCACTCTGAGGGAACAGTTTTTGCACAAACTTCTTCTAATCCATTCCTTTCAAGATCGGTGGTGCCCCCGGTATCTGGTCAACTCTAGAGTTGTTAGTCTCCACCTTTTTATCATTAGCTTCGATTTTCTTCTCTCCTGATTCAATTATCTTGGTGAGCTCCTCGAGCATCTTCATTACAGCAGGATCAGTTGCCGATGTGTTATTAGCCGATCTTTCCGGTATTGGCTCGGTATGGTGAGTAGTCTCTTGCTCGACCCTATTTGGAGCACTGTGCTGATTCTGTAACTGAGCAATGGCGGTTTGTTGAGCCTGAAGCATCTCGAATATTACTTGGAGACTGACTCTTTCTTCTTCTTTGCCATGTGTACCTCAGCCATCAGTTCGGCCTTCTCTGTGTACAATCCCTTCGGGTTCTACGCCTAAGTCTGCATTCAAAGCAACGTGCAAACTGACGTCAACTAGGTTGACGGGTGGTTCTTCTCCGAGATCAGCCTATGGCACCTCGATTCCTGGAGCAATATAACATTCTCGTTTTCCTTGTGAAGTCCGAGGCCATTATCACCGTGTGCGGATGCGCTTTGTGAGTTTGACATGTTTCAACCTGAAAGCAAAAATTCTTGACAAGAACAAGCGTAAAATAGTGTGTTTTACTTGAATTAGTACTGAACAATCACTATTATCCTTATCCCCACGGTGGGCGCTAAACTGTCTACCCTAAAACTCGAGTAACAATAAAACTTGTATTATGGTCTTAAGGATGCGTGATCTGATTCAATACCAATTGATAAATGAAGAATTAAATAAATGAATTGAACGAAAAAATAAATCAAACCAGTGGTGTTGCAATGTATCGATCTCGATTCAGGATAGTCTCGAGATCAAGCAATCAGAACAGTAAGAACAATAAAAGCAGTAGTAGACAATAAGTAAATAGAGAGTTGTGTATATATTGTTTTTCAGCGAATGTATCCTGATTACAAATGAATGGGGTCCCTCTTTATATAATAGAGGAATCCTAAATAAGGTGCAACTTTAATAACGGAAATAAATCCCATGATTTGCGCCGATAACCTTGGTATGATCTATTCCGAGAATTCTGCCGAGACCTTCGGTCGGTTGCTAATATCTCGTCATTTTATTATTATGCCTTACTCGAGGTTGGTCATACTCAGCCTTGGTCTTCAACGAGAAATTCTAACTTCAAGTTCCATACACTGCCACCGAGCTCGAGCTAGGTCCTTTATGAGCTTCCTCGCGAAGCAACTTATCGAGCCTACGAAATCGGATCTGCCCGATTTCGACCGTATACAATTTTCTTGTTAAGATTGATAAAATTTGTATACAAACTTACGGTTGAGTGCATTTTGAAACCAAATGACGGTTTCTCTTCAATAAAAATGTAGCACGCCAGAAAATTTCGAAGTATTTAAGTGCTATTAAGAAAGTTGATGTGTGCTAATTATATTATTTTGTGTCAGAAGGGGACTATTAATATGATGGATATTAATTGGATATGATAATAAGTGTACGAGGTATATTATAAGTCATGTGGGGTCTAAGGAGAACCCTAAGTCTAAGTCAAGTTGGAAATTACATGATTGACTAAAGGCCAAATTGAGTACACACGGGATACATACATATATATATATGTATATATGTATGTATCCTGTGTGTACTCAATTTGACCTTTAGTCAATCATGTAATTTCCAACTTGACTTAGACTTATATATATGTGTGTGTGTGTGTGTGTGTGTGTGTGTGTGTGGTGGAAAACCTATCAAATGAAAGATCTTCGAGTCTAGTTTCTATCAATTCAAACTGTTCGTCAATTGGACATTTCTACAAGGAGATATGGATGTTTTAGTAAAAGGTGTCCAACAAGGAAAAACTTGGAACGAGGTACAACCTGCACAGTGCAAGGTACAGCTATAAGGCACTCACAGGCAGCAACCATTTTTGTGGATTTTCTTGAGCTAGGGATTGGTTCTTTCATGGTGGATTCGACTTTGGAGACTACTTAAGAATACAAGGTGAGTTTTTATGGATATTTTAAGTTAATAACACCCTATTAACACTAGTATTAACATCATTCAATCTTTGAAATCCCAGAAATCTTTTAAGTTGTTCAAGAACACCAAATTTCCCAAACATTGGACTTTAAGGAAAAGCTTCAAGAAGGTAACACAAATGCTTCAAGTTCATTTCTTACGAGTCGGTGCGAGTAATTATAATATTTGTTTCAAGTTGTTATGCTTGGATAACTGATTTCTTAATCTCTTGTTCATGGCATGAATAATGTTCTTGAGGAAATGAGGGGAAGATAAATAGTGTTCTTAGAAATGAAATTAAAGGATGTAATTAACTTATGGAATCATTTTCCTGCTAAGTTGGAAGTGTTCAACTAAGTAATCACCAAATTGAATGTTTGTAAATGTTGGTTAAGGAAGACGATGAATAGTAACTTGGCGGTGTTGGAGAATTAATGTAGTATCACTGATGAGTTAAAATGGTTATTAAATGATGGAGTTGAATGTGCTTGTAAGTGAACCTATTAGACGATTTGAGCTGGAGGCTTGTAGCCAACTTGTGAGCCATAAATGGATATTGAAAAATATATTTTAATTGTAATTGGGATTGTAATTGTAGATATCAATTTGTTGGTGGTGTATGAGCATTTTACTCAATCTTACGATGTCAGAGAAGGATTAAAAGTTTGTGGATATTAATAAAGAGAAAGCGAGGTAAGTTGATTAAAACTTACTCTTCTTGAGGGATTTTCTCTAAAAGCATATTTTGAGTTAATGCTTAAATTATTTACAAATGTGCTTTCGTGCTTATGGGGACAAACAAATTGTAGTGTCATGTTGATTTATAGAACTTCATTTTAAATCTTGTTGAGAAAATGACACTTAAGATAAATGTTATAAGTTATCAAAATTTACGTATTGATAAGAGCATACATATTTGAGTGCTAAAGACAAGTTTTCACGGAAAGTATTTCTTTTGAAGATTGATAACTAGAGTAGCACTTGTAGCATCTTTTTAATGATTGGTATTAAATTACTAAGGACTTTAACGTGTAAAAGGTTTATTTAATTTTTGTCCAAATGATTTAGATTTTCTATAAATGTTATGATCTGATAAAAATAGATCCTTTGAAGCTACTACGCTATGAATCTATTTTTGAGGTATTAAATGTTTTGGGAGTTACTTTTCTTAACCCAGATGGACTTCGGATATATTGTGTTCGTCGTCATGAAATTACACGTGCTAGTGTAGGCGTAGATGACCACTTTGTGGTATAGAGTACGGCAGAGTGCTCTCTCTGGAGCGAGTACTATTTTGTGATATTATTAGCATTACTGAGCTGATTCGTACAGCACTACAATGATATGACCTGAGCAAGTAGGGTATATGATACTTGCCACTAGGTACATAACCTAGTTGACCTTCTTATGTTGGTGACGGTATAGCCCGGTGAAAAGTATGGATGACTTTCTTATGTTTAGGCCTAAAGAGCCAAAAGTGATTTCAATGACTTAAAGCAAATAGGAATGATTTTATATGAATTTATCTAGAAATATTGGGTTGATATAAATATTCAAAAGCTTATATAGCATGAATTGATAAAATTTCTTGTCGTTTTATATCAAACATTTGTGATGACTTAAAAGGTTATCCCGTATTTTAAAAGTCAAATATGTGTTCCGAGGTCTTAAAAACCTTCATTTATCTTACCTCGATTTGTGTGCTCAGCCGGGGCGTATAGCCGGGAAGCCTTATGTGAAAAACTGAGAAAATACTAATATTTTCTTTTGAAATTTGATTTAAGTTGACTTTGGTCAGTATTTTTAATAAACGGACTCGGACCCGTAATTTGACATTCTCGGAGGGTACGTAGGAAAATATGGTACTTGGGCGTATGTCCGGAATCGAATTCCGAGGTCCCAAGCCTGAGAAATAAATTTTTGAAAGAAATTGCTTTTTTGAAAATATAAAGGATTTTAGAAATTTGATTATGTTTTAAATCTATGGTATCGGACCCGTATTTTGGTTCCGGAGCCCGGTATAGGTTCAATATGATATTTATGACATGTCTGTAAAATTTGGTAAGAAACGGAAGTCGTTTGACGTGATTCGGACCCGTAGTTGTAAAGTTTGATATTTTGGAAGTTTTGGAAATTTTCTTTGATTTTGATGCTAAATTCGTTGTTTAAGGTGTTACTTTGATGATTTGATCGCACGAGTAAGTCCGTAGAATATTTTTGAGGTTGTGTACATGTTTGGTTTGGAGCCCGAGAGCTTGGGTGAGTTTCGGATAGGCGTCGAGGTGATTTTACTTGGAAAATTCTGGTGTCTTTTGGCTGTTGCTGGTGTCCAGGGAATTTACCCTATGCGAACGCATGGGTATCCATGCGAACGCAAAGAACGGTTTGGGAGGGGGAAGGATTTCTCTACGCGAACGCATGGAGCCGGGTGGGAACACAGAGCCTTAGGATTCTTGCTCTACGCGAACGCACCCTATCAGTCGCGATCGCATAGAACGTCTAGGGGGCTGGGGGCTGGGTAGAGTTAACCTTGTGCGAAAGCGGCCTGTAGCTCGCGAACGCATAAGCCAGGAAAGTCATACCTATGCGAACACGGCCAGGGACCCGCGAACCCATAGGGTAAGGGTCCTGTAATATTAAACAGTAGCTAAAACGGGATTATTTCAAAACTTCATAACTTACTCTCTAAAACTCAAAATTGGGCGATTTTTGAAAGGGAATTTCACTACAAAACCATATGTATGTATTCTTAGACTTGTTTTCTTCAATTTCCATTAACACCCATTAGATTTCTAGGCCTAAATCATATTCTTAAGGGTAGAAAATTAGGGATTTGGGTAGAGTTAGGGCTTTTTGAATAATTGGGATTTAGACCGGTCGGATTTCGGAACTAATTACATATTGAAGCTCGTGGGCGAATGGGTGATCGGGTTTTGGTCTGAACCTCGTGTTTTGACCAAGCGGGCCTGGGGTCAATTTTTGACTTTTTGGGAAGAATGATAGGAAATCTATAATTAAGCATTGGAATTGAATTGTTTAGCGTTTATTGATGTTATTAAATCAATTGTGTCTAGATACAATTGATTTGGATTCAAATTCAAAAGGGAAAGCGGTGATTGAGGCATAATTTTGGTCGTGGAAGTCGAGGTAAGTGTTTGGCCTAACTTTAGGTTGAGAGAATTGGTGTTGAGTCTTATTTGCTATGTGTTAATACCATGTTCAATGTATAGGTAAGGTGACGAGTACCTATACGTTGGTGTCAAGCATGCCCGTGAGTCGGATATTATGAATTATGTGGATTTCATTGATATTTACTGTGTTATAACTTGAAGTTTACCTTGTGGTTGTTCATTTTGGTGGAAATTCTTGGTAATGAATATTGTTGAGAATTGGTTTCGGTTGAGAAATTTTATGTGAAGATATGTACTTGAGTGAGATTGGTTATAGTTGTGTCCCTTGCCGGGATGGTGATATTTCCATTGTCATTCCCTTGCCGGGATGTTATGATTTATTATTATGGTTCATATTGTTGATTATTCCTTGCCAAACTTCTGTTATTGATATTGTTTGGGTGAGGAAGAGTTTAAAGCACGAGGGTGATGACGTGTATTGATTATTGTGAGGATGAGAGCGTAAAACCACGAAGGGTGATGTCGTGCCGTATTATGATATTAAAAGCACGAAGGGTGATGTCGTGCCATTTCTATTGATTATCGTGAGGATGAGAGTAAAAGCACGAAGGGTGATGTCGTGCACTTGCATTTATTATTTGGTGAGGATGAGAGTAAAAGCACGAAGGGTGATGTCGTGCACTATTTTCTCTGTGTTGTTATTTCCCGCTGTTAATTTGATATTTGAATTGCTGTCTTATTTCGTTATTTCTATTATCTGATATTTCTTTCCCTCAGCATGTTCCCTTTTTTTCCTTGTACTCAACTGATTATTCTTGTTGTTATTACTTCTTCTGAATATTATTAAATTGCACAGGTTGTCTTGGTTGTCATGTCCTAGCCTCGTCACTGATTCGCCGAGGTTAGGCTCGACACTTACTCAGTACATGGGGTCGGTTGTACTTATGCTACACTTTTCACATCTTTGTTGTGCAGATCCCGGTATAGGACCCTTTGGACATTAGATCGAGGAGGTTGCCTTCAGTCCACGTGGAGACACCGAGGTAATCTTGTTGGTGTATGCAGGCCTTGGCGTCCCCTCCTATTTCATTTGTATTTTGTTCTACTTATTTCAGAAATAGATGTATTTATTTCCTTCAGACCATTATATGTATTATTCGTAGACAGACCGTGAGATTGTGACTCCAAAGTTCTGGGATTGGTACTATATAGTTTTCGTAAAGGCATTAAACTGAGTTAAAATATGGTGTTTCGTTTTTGAGATTTCATTCATGTTAGTATTGTACATCACCTACTTTTGAATAATAATAAATGAATAAGGTAACTTAAATACTCACGTTGTCTTGCCTATCGAGTTCAACGTTAGGCGCCATCACAGTCTCGACAGTGGGAAATTCAGGTCGTGACAAGTTGGTATCAGAGCACTAGGTTGCCTAGGTCTCACAATTCACGGACAAGCTTGGTAGAGTCTGAGGGATCGGTACGGAGACGTCTGTACTTATCCCCCAAAGGCTGCAGAGTTAGGAATAACTTCACATCTATTCTTCTCTGTCGTGCGATTTGAATTGTAAATGCTAATTGAATTTCTATTCTATTCTCTCGCAGATGGCGAGAACACGTGCTTCTTCATTTACCGATCAGCAGCCCGAGCCTCCAGTTGCAGCTCCTACGAGGTGCTGATGATAAGACCGAGGCCGTACTAGAGGCCGAGGCAGGGGCAGGGCTCATCCCAGAGAAGCAGCCCCAGTGGAGGATCCTCACGTAGAGTTTGCCGATGAGGCTCCTGCCCAGACAGTCCCGATTGGACCAGCTCAGGTCCCAGATGGGTTCATTGCCACCCCGGTACTTCAGGATGCTCTGGTCCGTTTAGTGGGCCTTATGGAGAGCGTGGCTCAGGCAGGTCTACTTCCTATAGCACCAGCCTTCTCTCAGGCTGGGGGAGGAGCCCAGACTCCTACCACACGCACACCAGAGCAGTTAAATTCTCAGTTCCATACTCTAGAACATCAGACAGGTAGGGTAGTTCAGCCAGGTATTGTGGCTCAGGTTGTTGATGGAGCAGCTATGTCCGTTGATGCTTTGGAGATTGGACAGGTTCACCAAGTTATTTCCTACTACTTTTAGCAGTGCACCTTCAGAGGATCCCCATGAATACTTAGACAGTTATTATGAGGTTCTTCGGAACATGGGGATAGTTGAGACCAATGGGGTCGATTTTTCTACTTTCCGCCTTTCTGGTCCCGCCAAGACTTGGTGGAGGGATTATTGTTTGACCAGAGCAGCTGGATCACCACCTTTGTCTTGGGCTCAGTTCTCCAATTTTTTCTTGGAGAAGTTTCTTCCAGTCACCCGGAGAGAGGATTTCCGGAGGCAGTTTGAGCGTCTCCAGCAGGGTTCTATGACAGTTACATAGTATGAGACCAGATTCATCACTTTGGCCCGGCATGCTATTATGATACTCCCCACAGACCGAGAGAGGGAGAGGAGGTTTATTGAGGGGCTAGCTCAGCCGATTAGACTGCAGATGGCTAGAGAGACAAGCAGTGACATTTCCTTTCAGGAGGCGACCATTGTGGCTAGGCGGATCGAGATGGTGTTATCACAGGGTAGTGGTTAGGGGTCTGGCAAGAGGCCTCATCATTTTGTCCGTTTCAGTGGTGCCTCGTCTGGGGGCAGAGATTCTTTCAGTAGAGGCCATCCTCCTAGGCCGTTTCAGTCATCACTTCAAGTATCCTGCAGTGCACAACCAGCTCTTATCAGTGCACCACCGCTCCAGAGTTTTCAGAGTGGTTATTCAGATCGACAGGGAAAGTTTCAGGGCCAGCAGACTCAGCAACAGAGATCTTGTTATACTTGTGGTGGCCCGGGGCACATTGCTAGGTTTTGCCCCTAAGCCTCGAGTGGTTCTCAGCACCAGGGTTCCCGTGCTATGATTACCGCACTAGGTGCTCCACCACCCCCTCAACCAGCTAGGGGTGGAGGTCGAGGTGCCAGAGGTGGAGGTCAGGCTACTATAGGTAGAGGTCAGCCCACAGTAGGTCAACCTAGGGATGTTCAGATTGGTGGGGCCTAGCCCCGATGTTATGCTATTCCTGCCAGGCTTGAGGCTGAGGCCTCTGATGCAGTCATTACAGGTATGGTTTCAGTTTGCAACAAGGATGCTTTGGTTCTGTTTGATCTGGGGTCCACATTTTCCTACGTGTCCTCATATTTTTCCCCTTATCGGATTATGCCTCATGACTCCTTGAGTACTCCTGTATACGTGTCTACACCAGTGGGGGATTATATTATGGTAGATCGAGTCTACCGTTCATGTATAGTGGTTATTGGTGGTCTTGAGACCATAGTAGATCTTCTACTCCTTGATATGGTTGATTTCGATGTTATTTTGGGGATGGATTGGTTGTCTCCTTATCATGCTATTCTAGATTGTCATGCCAAGACCATGACCTTGGCCTTGCCGGGAGTACCTTGATTGGAGTAGAGGGGGACCCCTAGTCATTCTTCCAGCAGGGTTATCTCATATATGAAGGCTCGGCGCATGGTTGAGAAGGGATGTTTGGCCTATTTGGCTTATGTTTGTGATTCTAGTGTCGAGGTTCCTTCTATGGAGTATGTGCCCATTGTTCGTGAGTTTCCAGAGGTGTTTCCTGCAGACCTGCCGGGTATGCCACCCGACAGTGATATTGACTTTTGCATTGATTTGGATCTGGGCACTCAGCCCATTTCTATTCCGCCATATCGTATGGCCCCGCCAGAGCTAAAGTAGTTGAAGGATCAGTTGCAGGATTTGCTAGATAAAAGCTTTATTAGGCCTGGTGTTTCTCCTTAGGGTGCGCCAGTGTTGTTTGTTAAGAAGAAGGACGGAACGATGGGGATGTGCATTGACTACCGGCAATTGAACAAGGTTACTATCAAGAATAAGTATTATTTGCCGAGGATTGATTATTTGTTCGACCAGCTTCAGGGTGCCACAGTGTTTTCAAAGATTAACTTGAGATCTGACTACCATCAATTGAGGATTAGGGCATCTGATTTTCCTAAGACAGCCTTTCGCACTCGGTATGGGCATTATGAGTTCTTGGTGATGTCATTTGGGTTGACAAATTCCCCAGCTGCTTTTATGGATTTGATGAACCGAGTGTTCAGGCCCTATTTGGATTCATTCGTGATTGTCTTCATTGATGATATTTTGATTTACTCCCGCATCCGAGAGGAGCACGAGCAGCACCTCCGAGTCGTTCTCCAGACTCTGAAGGACAGTCAGTTGTATGCTAAGTTTTCGAAGTGCGAGTTCTGGTTGAGTTTAGTTGCATTTCTGGGCCATGTCATATCAGCAGAGGGTATTCAGGTAGATCCCAAGAAGATTTCAGCAGTCAAGGATTGGCCTAGACCCACATCAGCTATGAAGATTTGGATTTTCTTGGGCTTAGTAGGCTACTATCGTCGGTTTGTGGAGGGCTTTTAATCTATTGCATCCCCGATGACCAGGTTGACTCAGAAAGGTGCCTAGTTCAGGTGGTCAGATGAGTGTGAGGCGAGCTTTCAGAAGCTCAAGACAGCCTTGACCACGGCACCGGTGTTGGTTTTTCCCTCAAGTTCAGGGACATATACTGTGTATTGTGATGCTTCTCGGGTTGGACTTGGTGCAGTGTTGATGCAGGATGGCAAGGTTATAGCATATGCTTCACGTCAGTTGAAGGTTCATAAGAAGAACTATCCAGTTCATGATTTAGAGTTAGCAGCCATTGTCCACGTGCTGAATATTTGGAGGCATTATTTGTATGGTGTGTCATGTGAGGTGTTCACAGATCATAAGAGTTTTCAATATATATTCAAGCAGAAAGATGAGGCCGAGAAGATGGTTGGAGTTGTTGAAAGACTATGACATTACCATCTTATATCATCCGGGGAAGGCCAATGTGGTAGCCGATGCCTTGAGCCGGAAGTCAGTCAGCATGGGTAGTCTTGCTTATATTCCGGTCGGGGAGCGACCTCTTGCTTTGGATGTTCAGGATTTAGCCAATCGGTTCGTGAGATTGGATGTTTCTAAGACCAGCAGTTTTCTAGCTTATACGGTGGCTTATTCTTCATTATTCGACCGTATTCGGGATCGACAGTATGATGATTTTCATTTGCGTGCCCTTAGGGACATGATTCGGCACGGAGGTGCCAAGAAGGTTTCAGTTTGTGATGATGGAGGCTTGCGGATGCAGAGCCGTATTTGTGTGCCTGATGTTGATGGACTTCGTGAGTTGATATTGCATGAGGCCCATAGTTCCCGGTATTCCATTCATCCGGGCACCGCAAAGATGTATCAGGATTTGCGGCAACATTATTGGTGAAGGAGGATGAAGAAAGATATCGTGGCATATGTAGCTCGGTGCTTGAACTGTCAGCAGGTTAAGTACGAGCACCAGAGACCCGGTGGATTGATGCAGCAGATTGAGATTCCTAGGTGGAAGTGGGAGCGTGTCACTATGGATTTTGTAGTTGGACTCCCACTGACTCAGAGGAAGTTCGATGCAGTATGGGTCACTGTGGATAGGCTGACCAAGTCAGCGCATTTCATTCATGTGGCAGTTTCTTATTCTTCGGAGAGGTTAGCAGGGATCTACATCATGGAGATTGTTCGCCTGCATTGTGTGCCCGTGTCCATTATTTCTAACCGAGGTACTCAGTTTACCTCGCATTTCTGGAGAGTATTTCAGCGTGAGTTGGGCACACGGGTTGAGTTGAGTACAATGTTTCATCCTCAGACGAACGGACAGTCCGAGCGTACTATTCAGATTTTGGAGGATATGTTGTGAGCATGTGTCATTGACTTTGGAGATTCTTGGGACCAGTTCTTGCCTTTAGCTGAGTTTGCCTACAACAACAGCTATCAGTCAAGCATTTAGATGGCTCCTTATGAGGCGTTGTATGGTAGGCGGTGTCGGTCATCGGTTGGGTGGTTTGAGATGGGGGAGGCTCAGTTGTTGGGTACGGAGTTAGTGCAGGATGCCTTGGATATGGTGAAGATCATTTAGGATAGCTTCATATATCCCAGTCCAGGCAGAAGAGTTATGCAGACCGCAGAGTTCGTGATTTGGCATTTATGGTCGGAGAGCGGGTATTGCTTCGGGTGTCGCCCATGAAGGGCTTGATGAGGTTCGGAAAGAAGGGCAAGTTGAGCCCTAGGTACATTGGTCCGTTTGAGATCCTTGATAGAGTGGGAGAGGTGGCCTACAGTCTTGATTTTCCATCGAGTTTATCAGTCGTCCATCCAGTGTTTCATGTATCTATGCTTCGGAAGTATCATGGCAATCCATCCCATGTGTTAGACTTCAACAGTGTCCAGTTGGACAAGGATTTGACTTACGAGGAGGAGTCGGTAGCCATATTAGACCGGCAGATTCGTATGTTGAGATCAAAGAGTTATCCTTCAGTTCGTGTTCAGTGGAGAGGTCAGCCTGCCGAGGAAGCAACCTGGGAGTCCGAGTTTGATATGCGGAGCCGTTATCCCCATCTTTTTCCCGATTCAGGTACTTTTCTATGTTCGTTCGAGGATGAACGTTTGTTTTAGAGGTGGAGATTGTGATGACCCAAAAGGTCAGCCCGTGTTTTATAAGTCAAAACTGTGTTCCGAGGTTTTTAAAACCTCCTTTTATCTCACCTCGATTTGCATGCACATCTCGGGCGTATAGCCGATAAGCCTTATGTGAAAAATTGAGAAAATACTAATATTTGCTTTTGAAATTTGATTATAGTTGATTTTGGTAAACATTTGTGGTAAACGGACCCGTGATTTGATGGTCCCGGAGGGTCCGTAGGAAAATATGGGACTTGGGCGTGTGCCCGGAATCGAATTCCGAGGTCCCAAGCCCGAGAAATGAATTTTTGAAAGAAATTGTTTTTCTGAAAATATAAAAGATTTTAGAAATTTGATTATGTCTAAAATCTATGGTATCGGGGCCGTATTTTGGTTCCGGAGCCCGGTACAGGTTCAATATGATATTTATGACATGTTTGTAAAATCTGGTAAGAAACGGAAGTCGTTTGACGTGATTCAGACCCGTAGTTGTAAAGTTTGATATTTTGGAAGTTTTGGAAATTTTCTTTGATTTTGATGCTAAATTCATTGTTTAAGGTGTTATTTTGATGATTTGATCGCACGAGTAAGTCCGTAGGATATTTTTGAGGTTGTGTACATGTTTGGTTTGGAGCCCCAAGGGCTCGGGTGAGTTTCGGATAGGCGTCGGGGTGATTTTACTTAGAAAAATCTGGTGTCTTTTGGTTGTTGCTGGTGTCCAAGGAATTTACCTTATGCGAACGCATGGGTATCCATGCGAAAGCAGAGCACAGTTTGGGAGGGGGCAGGATTGCTCTACGCGAACGCGTGGAGCCGGGTGCGAACGCGGAGCCTTAGGATTATTGCTCTACACGAACGCACTTTATCAGTCGCGATCGCATAGAAAGGTCTAGGGGGCTGAGGCTGGGTAGAGTTAACCATGTGCGAACGCGGCCTGTAGCTCACGAACGCATAGGCCAGGCAAGTCATACCTATGCGAACGCGGCAAGGGACCCGCGAACGCATAGGGTAAAGGTCCAGTGATATTAAACAGTGGCTAAAACGGAATTATTTCAAAACTTCATAACTCACTCTCTAAAACTCGAAATTGGGCGATTTTTGAAAGGGAATTTCACTACAAAACCATAGGTATGTATTCTTAGACTTGTTTTCTTCAATTTCCATTAACACCCGTTAGATTTCTAGGCCTAAATCATGTTCTTAAGGGTAGAAAATTAGGGATTTGGGTAGAGTTAGGGCTTTTTGAATAATTGGGATTTAGACCTCGTTTTGGGGTCGGATTCCAGAACTAATTACATATTCGAGCTCATGGGTTAATGGGTGATCGGGTTTTGGTCTGAACCTCGTGTTTTGACCAAGCGGGCCCGGGGTCGATTTTTGACTTTTTGGGAAGAATGATAGGAAATCTATAATTAAGCATTGGAATTGAATTGTTTAGCGTTTATTGATATTATGAATTATGTGGATTTCATTGATATTTACTGTGTTATAGCTTGAAGTTTACCTTGTGGTTGTTCATTTTGGTGGAAATTATTGGTAATGAATATTGTTGAGTATTGGTTTCGGTTGAGAAATTTTATGTTAAGATATGTACTTGAGTGAGATTGGTTATAGTTGTGTCCCTTGCCAGATTGGTGATATTTCCACTGTTGTTCCCTTGCCGGGATGTTATGATTTATTATTATGGTTCATATTGTTGATTTTTCGTTGCCAAACTTCTGTTATTGATATTGTTTGGGTGAGGAAGAGTGTAAAGCACGAAGGGTGATGTCGTGTATTGATTATTGTGAGGATGAGAGTGTAAAAGCACGAAGGGTGATGTCGTGTCGTATTATGATATTAAAAACACGAAGGGTAATGTCGTGTCGTTTCTATTTCTGTTATCTGATATTTCTTTCCCCCCAGCATGTTCTCTTTTTTCCTTGTACTTAACTGATTATTCTTGTTGTTATTATTTATTCCGAATATTATAAAATTGCACAGGTTGTCTTGGTTGTCGTGTCCTAGCCTCGTCACTACTTCGCCGTGGTTAGGCTAGACATTTACTCAGTACATGTGGTCAGTTGTATTGATACTACACTCTGCACATCTTTGTTGTGCAGATCCCGATACAGGGCCCTTTGGACATTAGATCGAGAAGGCTGCTTTAAGTCCACGTGGAGACACCGAGGTAGTCATGTTGGCGTCCGCAGGCCTTGGCGTCCCCTCCTATTTCATTTGTATTATGTTCTACTTATTTCAGAAACAGATATATTTATTTCCTTCAGACCATTATATGTAATATTCGTAGACCGTGAGATTGTGACTCCAAAGTTTTGGGATTGGTACTATGTAGTTTTCGTAAAGGCATTAAACTGAGTTAAAATATGTCGTTTCATTTTTGAGATTTCATTCATGTTTGTATTGTACATCACCTGCTATTGTATAATAATAAATGAATAAGGTAACTTAAATACTCACGTTGGCTTGCCTATCAGGTTCAACGTTATGCGCCATCACGGTCCCGACGGTGGGAAATTCGGGTCGTGACAACATTGATGCATTACTTTTATATAGTTTGTCCAAGAACTTAAGTTAGAGGGCGTCTATGACACTTATTGAGTACCGTTGTGGTATACTCAGCCCTTAGAGGCCCCCCACCAGGGCCCTGCTTACTTTAGGATGAGGTATAATATGTGGCATCTGGTCAAGGCTAGGATAACTCTCTTCCTGAGGTATACGGTGATGCACCACTCCTATTTCGTGGTAGTTATCATGTTGTTTTCTTAATTTATGCTAGTTGGGTATTATCCCAAGTGTTTAATTCTATTCTTTTGTATAGAGGCTCCATAGATAGTTGAAACAAGTTGTAGTAACGGGGTTGTACACGACATACATGAAAATGTACGTATTTTACTTAGTCTCATTGTTATTATCATGAACAGCGTCATGGGTGATTTTGAATTGGAAAATATTTTATCATTTAACTAGAGAAATGTATATGATTTTCAAGGAGCTTCCGCAGTGAAATTAGTTTTCATGCATATGATTTGGGTGCATCACATGGTTTGGTTCGCTCAGGTCGAGTAGTGTGCCGAGTTCCGATCACGTGGTTTTGAGTCGTGAAAAAAATTGGAAATTTAATTTAGGTACGTAAAAAGGCGAAAATATAGGTCACATATAGGGTTGTGCATTTGGATCGAATATTCGAAATCCAAACCAATCCACTCTATTTAAGATTTTCGGATTCCGAATATGCGAAATCCCTGTTCGATTTCCAATCTTAGTCAAGACCAAAAGACGCACAACCCTAACCGACAAAAAGACTGGCATCTCACTCTAACTATTAGCTATTATTGGTTCCATGTTTGCTTTCTACCTCTTCCTTAGATCTAAATGGTGGTGTTTTACAGCTTTTATTTCACGGTAGAAATCAAATAGAGGTATTTTGTGGGTGTTTTTTGTTTCTTTTTTTTATGTGAGTTAGAGAGAGATTACAGGATCTTATTTTTGAATTTTCATAATGCCTTTTTCTAAATTTTGGGTGTATATATCGATTTGGCTTTATGTTCTGTTCTTCCACTTTTGATTTTACTTTTAAAAAAATTCCGTTGATGGAAAATGAGGTAGACGCCGAATGAACTTCAAATTGTTGAAAAATGTAGTGAAACTGGGCTTTCAAATGATTCCAAAGCGAAATGTAAGTATTGCAAAGAAGAATACATAGCTGATAACAAATATTCGAACAATCCCAACAGGGCAGAAACAAGTCAGACAACATTAGCTTTTCAACAGAAAGGCCAAACAAGTGATGTTTCACTTATCCCTTGAAAAATTGATTAAGAAGCATGTTAGAGGGATTTAGCTCATATGATTATTAGAGATGAACATCCTTGCTGGAAAATATGGATTTAGAGACATTGTGGGAACTCTTCGACCTTTATTTCATATTCCATCTGCTACTATAACTAGGGATTGTCTTAAGATGTACCATGAAGAGAGACTTGTTTTGAAGTTATTTCTTATAGAATCAAAACAGAGAATATGTATTACAATTGATACATGGACTTCACTCAATGATTTAACGATATGTGTGTTACAGCCCCTTACATTGATAAGAATTGGAAATTGCATAAAAGGATATTGAATTTTTATCTAATTACTAGTCATAAAGGTCAAAATTAAAATAGTGGTTGTTTACTTGAATGGGGGTGTATAAAGTATTTGATGTGACATTGATAATGTGAATTCTTATGATATGATAGTTAAAGAATTATCCAAATAATTAGACAAAAATTCATGTTCATGTGAAGGTAAGCATGTTCATGTGAGATGTATGCCTTACAAATCAATCTAATTGTTTAAGATGGGTAGAGAGAAGGAACTGTGTCTCGTACATGCTCAGGTATTTCATCATCTTCAGTACACATGCTTATTGTTTTGTTGTATGTTTCTGGATAGCTTAAACTCTGTCTTTCTTCTGATGATGAAATGCTTTTTGAATTGTTTGAAATGCTCTTTGTGTTGTGTTAGCAGTATATCTGCGGCGTCTAAAAATTATATGAATCTATTTTCTTTTTAGTCTGTCTTAAAGAAAAATGACCAAATAATAAAATTTAAAATTATAATTCTACCCTTAATGAAACATATCATGACCACATAAATATTCTAACCCCTATTCATTTTTTTTAATTATTACTTTTATATGTCAAAGAATTAACACTCGAAGACATGTTCAAACACTCAAACTTGCAATTGTTACCACTCTTTTCTTTGTAAGGCATCTTCATCTAATATTCTATAAAATTTATCAAAGCAACTTTTGATATATGAGATTCTTCCGTGGGAGCACTATTAGAAACCAATCATTTACTAGAAAAATACAAAGTAAAAAGAATGTAATCCAACCATGTGTCCAATAAGATGATTCGAAAAGGATCTAGAGGACGAGTAAATTGGAAGCTGAAACAGCATTACTTTTGCAAACGAAGAAATTGCCACAAAACATTAATTATGGTTCTGGGACAGAGTGCGTTTGCTTGTTTTTATGCTTAAAATAATTGTGAAATACAATTCCAGTATACTAAACCAACAATTCATTTAAAGCCGTCACAACTAAATCAGAAGAAATGAATGATGTAAAACTAAAACACAAGAAAACGAAAAATAAAATTGCATTGGGTAATCGGGATGATATGTGCCAGTAGGATAAGGGCCTGAAAATTCAAGGGGAAGAATCAGAGTCAGGCGAGTGATACTGGGCTATTTCTTTTTCGCAAGTTTTTGTAATTATATTGACTGGATCATTAAGGTTCGATTCCAGCCAAGAAGCTGACTTGCTTTTTTCCCGAATCCAAAACAATACCAAATAGAAAAAGGAAGAATGATAAGACTACCGAGAGAAAGATAGAAACGCAATTAGCAGTCAAGCAGCTACAGAAAGGGTTTAAAGAGAGGAGGGAGAGAGGGGGTTATAAAGGAGAGAAGTTTCTTGAAGCTAGGGTTTGTTTTGGTTTTCGATATCGGCCCAATTTTCTTATTTCATCTGGGCTGCTCAAACGGTCTTATGGGCCGTTCTCGTTTATATCTGAAGAATTTTCCATGGACCAAACTTCATTTGTTGCCATCCGGGAAAAATTAATTGCAATAGGTAGCCACAAAATAAATTATATAATTAATAGTCCAAAAATAATTACAAGGGCTAGCCCAAAACCATCCTTGCTCCGTTTCTCTGTTGGGCATATGATTTTCATGGTAGGAAAATATTTTCTTTAACTAAAAGGAATTCTAGTGATATTTTAGGATGCTTGATTTATCATTGCCAAATTGGTACTGATCTAGAAAGATTTTTTTAGTTAACCATGATTTAAGGGGTGAATTTACTTAAAAGAAATATTGAACCCTTGGATCTGGAAATGGATAGTTGTGATAAACATAAACGTGTACTTGGCAAACTGGAGGACATTGTAATGGAAGGAACCTAACAAATTGGTTAATTTCCTCCTGTGTAAGAACCACCTCGATCCGACTCGCGCCATTAGCAGCCGTCTGAAAAGTAATCTCGCCTCTAGTCTCATTGGCCATCTGAAGCCTGATAGGGTGAGTGAGTCCATTAATAAACCTCCTCACCCTCTCCCTATCACTAGGAAGCAACATAAGGGCATGACGGACTAGATCCACAAAACGGGTCTCGTACAGAGTAACAGTCATACTGCCCTACTGGAGACGTTCGAACTACCGACGGTAATCCTCTCTCAATGTGATAGGGAGGAAATTCTCTAGGAAGAGCTGAGAAAACTAGTCCCAAGTAAGAGCAGGCGACCCAGTTGGTCTGGTCAACACATAGTCCCCTCCATCATTTCTTGGCGGAACCCGTCATTTGAAATACAGCAAAAATCGATCCATTGGTCTCAACTATGCCCATGTTCCATAATACCTCATGGCAACTATCAAGATAATCATGTGGGTCATCTGAAGGTGCACCATTGAAGTGAACTGGAAAGAGCTTAGTAAACTTGTCCAATCTCCATAAAGCCTCAAAAGACATGGTGGGTCCAACATCGGCCTGTGCCGAAACAACCGGCTGAACTACCCCAACTGGCGGGGTTGTTGGAGTCTGATACCAGGGAGCCATCTTCTCCGCAGTGTGAGTAGTGGGAGTCTGTGCTCCTCCCCCAACCCGAGAGTCGGCTGGTACAATAGGAAATGCGGCATGGGCCACACTCTCCATATGGCCCACCAAATGGACTAGAGCGTCCTGAAGCTCTAGGTGGCGATGAACCCCTCTTGGACCTGAGCTAGTCTAACAGGTACATTCTGAGCTAGAACCTCCTCATCAAAATCTTCATGAGGCTCCACTGTTGGTGATGTTGCTCGAGCTCTAGGCTGAGCACTTCCCTACCTCGGCCTCAACCTCTGCCCTTGTAGGAGCTATTGTTGGAGGCTCCGGATGCTGTCCAGTTGAAGATGCGGTGCATGTTCTTGCCATGTACGAGAGATCAAGAAATAAAATCGCACGACAGATAAGAGTAGAAGTAAAATTGTTCCTAACTCCATAGCCTTTGAGAGATAAGTGCAGACGTCTCCGTACCGATCCTCCAGACTCTACTAAGTTTGCTCGTGACTTGTGAGACCTATGTAACCTAGTGTTCTGATACCAGCTTGTCACGACCCACAATTCCCACCAACGGGACCGTGATGGCGTCTAACATTTCACTTGCTAGGCAAGCCAACGTTAGAACAATATATCTATTTTTAATAGTTTAAATTAATAATGAGAAAGAACTGAAATAACTGCAATAATCCAAAATAATGTGCGAAAGCTAAAACAACTAAAAATATCTGATACAACCCTGGACCCGGTGTCACAAGTGCACGAGCTGCTAGAATAGTACAAATAAGGGTCTAAAATAACATGAAGTTGTCTGAAGGAATGTACACAGCTAAATAAAAAGGAGAGGGGACTCTAGGAGTTACGGGCGCTGAGTAGTTGTACCTCAAGTCTCCATGAGCTATCCAATCCGAGCACGCTAATAACTGTCGTTGGGACCTAATCCAAAATCTGCACAAGAAGTGCAGAGTGTAGTATGAGTACAATCGACCCCATGTACTCTGTAAGTGCCGAGCCTAACCTCGACAAAGTAGTGACCGGACTAAGGCAGGTAACTCACACTACAACCTGTACACAGTATATAATAAATACAGAAAAAGAAATACATAATGAAATAGACAGACAACTGAAGATAATAGCTACAGCCTCAAGAAATAAGCCTGCGACATCCATAATTACCAATCCTTAGAATTTCTAATGAAAATACCCAAAACCAACACAACTAAAGGAAATAGAAACATATAGGTTGTTGAGGCATTTCAACATGATCCCACTGTACAACACAAAATCCATCCCACCATATAACAATATCATTATCATAATTCATACTTATTTCACCATAACTATCCACCCTTATTCCACTTGTTGCGGTGTGCAACCCGATCCCAACCGTATGAGTATAAATTCACTCTTATTCTACCATATCAATCCACCCTTATTTCAGATGTTGCGTGTGCAACCCGATCCCACCATATCAATACCAAATACTCATTATGCACAGTCAACTCAATAATTCAAATCACAAGAACCCTTACGATCAATAAATACCAAGTTGAACCAAAAAGGAAACATTGTACAACATGGAAATTCACATAGGTAATACTACACAAGAAGTTAAGTGCGGTACATGACAATTAGAATGTGCAAGTAAGCCAGTTAAGGCAAGTAACAGCGAATCATAAAAATCTGAAAGGATCTAACATTATTAACAGAAGAAAACATTGATTAACAAGTAGTAGATAAGCATGGAAAGCATTCAGAGTTGATAACATTTAAGACAGGGAATGAGAAAATTAAGGGAAAATGGAAAATTAGGGAAAACAAGTAATTCGGCGGCATATAAGCACTCATCACTTCACATATATGCCGCAACTCATGCAATTCACATAGCACATAGTTCGAAGGTTCCTAATTCCCTCAAGTCAAGGTTACACTCAACACTTACCCCACTCCTCGGTCAATTCAGAGCTCCACTAGAATCTGCATCCAAGACACTCGTATCTAACTACAATTGACTCAATAACATCAAATATTGCGAAAGAAATCAATGACAATGCATAAATTTAGAATTTCCAAACTTTTCTCTAAAAAGTCGAAAATCGATCCCGGCCCCGCTTGGTTAAAACCCGAGGTTCGAACAAAAATCCGTTTTCCCATTCACCCCCGAGCCCAATTATGTAATTAGTTTCGGAATTCGACCTCAAATTGAGGTCTAAATCCCTAATTTGCAAACCCCCCAATTCTTTCTAAATCCCTAGTTTTCTACCATGGAAGAACAAATGTTAGGGCCAGGAATTAATGGGTGTTGTTAGAAATGGAAGAAAATGAGTTAGAGTGTCAAACCTATGGATTGATGTTGAGTTTTCTCTTCAAAATCGCTCTTTGGCCGAGCTCTAACGGAAGGGTTATGAAAAATAGGAGAAATCTCATTTTTGAAATGTTTTAAAGTCTGGGCGTCAGGCCTTCTTCACGTCCGCAAAGGGCATGCTGCGATAGTGAAGCAGCGGCTAAAATAGCCTACACGTTCGCGAGATACACTTCGCGTTCGCGAAGGCTTACACCCACCAGCCTACGCATTCGCGAGCCTTGTGCCGCATTCCCGCAGAGTATTGATCAATTTTCCCTCGCCCAGGTCCCACGCCTACGCGTTGGTGAAGGGTAATGCCCCCACTGCCCCGCGTTCACGACCCAGCTTCAGTGTTTGCGAAGAAGAAACTACCACCCGATCGGTCGTTTTGAGCATTTCCACCCCGTTCAACTATTTGAAGTCTTGAGTAGCACCGCTTTATGTATTGTGACTTGTGTGAATGTCGATTTTGGTTTTAAGGTTAATCGAAATTGATTTGAAAGAATGATTCTCAACTAGAAAGCTTTAAATTGGAATAGCTAACAAAGTTTGACTTTTTGTGAATTGACCCCGGAACGGAGTTTTTATGGTTCCGATAGGTCCGCATGGTGATTTTGGACTCGGGTGTATGTCTGGATTTGCATTTGAATGTTTCTAGAAGGTTTTGGCACAAATTGGTTAAAATTAGAAATTGAAGGTTTGGAAAGTTCATAGGTTTGACTGGAAGTTGACTTTGAGTATATTGAATTTAGATTGTGGTTCCGGGAATTTGAATAGCTTCGTTATGTTATTCAGGACTTGTGTGCAAAATTTGGATTCATTCCGGGTTGATTTGATATGTATCGGCGCGAGTTTTGAAAATTGAAAGTTCAAAGTTCATAGATTTTGATTTAAGGTGCGAATCGTCGTTGTTATATGTGATTTGAGGCCTCGAGTAGGTCCGTATTATGTTATGAGACTTTTTGGTATATTTGGACGGGGTCCCGAGGGCTCGGGTGAGTTTCGGACGTAGTTCAGATCATTTCAAATGGTTTTTGCATTGCTGGTTTTCTGATGTTACCTCTTGCTTCTGGCATTTTTCTCGATCGCGAAGGCTTGGCCGCGATCACGAAAGGTGTTTGGTCAGTGGAGCTAATTGCTCTTCACTTTCGCGCTTCAAAGTTCGCGTTCGCACTGGGTAGAATATTTTAGTCTTCGTGTCTGCGTCCATGGCTATGTGTTCGCGTAGTGTTGAGCGGGGGTTGGTCAGTCTATATGAATTCTTCATCGCGTTCGCAATGATTTGTCCGCGATCGCGGAAGTCTGGTAGTGTGTTTCATCGCATTTTCAAGGGTTTTTCCGTGAACGCGTAGTGGAAAAGTGAGGCAGTGTGGGTTTGTGCTTGGCGAATGCGAATGCGATGCTTCTACTGCATACACGTAAGAGGATGCCTGAGCGGAAGTATAAAGTACACTATTTCGAGGGTTTCAGCCAATTTTACATTTTTGGAGCTATGGAGCTCGGATTGAGGCGATTCTTGAAGCAAATTTCACCACATGAAATGGGGTAAGTGTTCTCTACTTGATTTTTTTTATACTTCATGAATCCAACTTAATTTTTAGCAATTGGTTGATGAACTTAAAGAGGAAATTGGGGGTTTTGGCCTAAAGTTACATAATGTGAATTCTTGAGTTTTGAACATCGAATTTTAGTCGGATTTGAGTGAAACTAGTATTGGTTGAACTTGCAATTGAATTGGTTGTCGGATTTTGTGAGTTTTGTCGGGTTCCGAGGCGTGGGCCCAGGTGTGACGTTTGGTCGATTTTGGGTTTTGATTAATGATTCAATCTTTATCATTTAGAATTGTTTCCTTGGGCTTTATTTGATGTATTTGAGTTGCTTTTGGCTAGCTTTGAGCAATTCGGAGGTCGGTACGCACGGGATGGAATTTTCGGAGCATTGCTTGGCTTGCTCGGTATTGGAATTGGCTTGTTCGAGAAAAGTAACACTTCTAAACTTAGTGCCTAGGGTATGAAACTCCGAAATACGTATTATGTGATTGCTATTGAGGTGACGCACATGCTAGGTGACAGACGTGTGGGCGTGCACCATGTGAATTGGGATTCCGTTGTTTCCATGGCACTGTATAATGGTCCTATTTTTTTATATCTGTGTTTTCACTATGTGATAAAGTAATTGAGCTGTCAATCATGCTAGATATCATGTTTAGGCTTTATGCCGATACTGTTGGGACACATAGTGGTCGTTTCTTGCTGTCATTTCATTGATATTTATTACTCAGTCATATTCATGCATTCATATCATATTTGAGTCTCAGTTTTTATTTATTGATACATCATATCATTATTGTCAGTCTAGTTTCATGACATTGTGAGCCCGTGAGTAAGACTAGAGAGATTGATGACTGAGTGAGGCCGAGAGCCTGATTATGAGTGACAATTATGGGGTCGGGCTGCACGCTGCAATAATTATATTAATTTTATGATAGCGCTTGGGCTGTAGGAGCCCCTCTAGAGTGTGTACACACCCCCAGTGAGCGCGTTTTATTATATTGAGGAATGGATCTTGTCCAAAACATTTATATACCTTGGGATGGATCTTCCCCACTAGCTAGATTTGCCCCTACTCAATATTGAGTGACTGTTGGTCAGCTGATGCATATATTCTGGGATGGATCTTCCTTGGGCCGGATTGGCCATATATAATACTGAGTATCGATCATGATGAGTGGAAAGTATGAGGCAGTGAGAATGAGTACTCTGAGAGTGTGAGTATATGAGTTCATCTCTGAGATACATGGCATTAACATGCGCACATGACATACAAGCATAGAGATGGATTTTCCTCATGATGTACGGTGTCACGTTATTCATGACATTTCACACATATTGATACGTGGGCTTAGAGATGTATTTCACACTTGCTATCTGGAAAGAAAATGAAACATCTTATATATTGTGGAAAGGATTATTGGAAAAATTACAGTTTTCAAACTATCTCATATTTTCGACGATTTCGGTAAAGGATTTGGGTTTTCACTGATATATTTGAAAAGCGGAACTATTTTCGAGAATTATGAATAAGCTGAGCATTTTAAATTCCGAGTTACTTCTTCTATTAGTTGCCTTGCATTGTTATGAATTGTTGTTGGACACGACCTTTGTTCTAGCTTGTCACTACTTTCAACCTAAGGTTAGGTCTATTACTTATTGAGTACATGAGGTCGGTTGTACTAATACTACACTTCTGCACCTTGCGTGCATATGTTTACTGCTGATGTTGTTTTGATCGACGGGAGCTGGAATTGAAGATGTACCTGCATTTTGGTTGTAGCTACCTTTTGTTCATGGTAGCCTTAGATCTATAAAACTCTGTTTATGTACTTTTCAAACAGATGATGTATTTACTTCATTTCAGCTTTGTAAACTCTATTCTTAGAAGCTCATGATTTGTACTACCAGTCTTTGGAGAATGTATAGGATTCAGTTAAATTCTCTATTTAATTGTTTTATTGATCTCATTGGAATTGGATAGATGTTAGTTGGCTTACCTAGCGGGTTGGGTTAGGTGCCATCACGTCTAGTTAGATTTTGGGGTCGTGACAAAAACCATTTGTAGCCCATTTGAAACTCACTTGAGCCCTCATAGCCACACAAGCCCAAAAACATGATACGAACTCCCTCGCGCAATAAAAACACCAAAATAACGCCTAGAACTATGAATCGGACACCAAATCAAATGAAATTTTCAAGAAAAATTAAAACTTCTATTTTAACAACCGTACATCTGAATCACGTCAAACATATTCTGTTTCTCACCAAAGTTGACATACAAGTCATAAATATAGTAATGGACCTATATCGGGTCCCGGAACCAAAATACGGACCTGTATCAACAAAATCAAACATCGTTCAATTCTTTAAAATCAATAAACCTTTAAACTTTCTATTTTTGACAAAAATCAATAACTCGAGCTAGGGACCTCCAAATTCGATTCCGGGCATACGCCCAGGTCCCATATCACAAGAAGGACCCGCCAGGGACCGTCAAATACGGATCCGGGTCCGTTTGCTCATAATGTTGACCGAAGTCAACTCACATGAATTTTTAATGCAAAGTTTCATATTTTATCACATTTTTAACATAAAAGCCTTCTAGAAAAATACTAGAATTGCGCACGCTAATCGAGGAAGGACTGGTCCCATGAACCTCCGAAGTCTCTAACACAAGTGCAGAGAATATCCTCTAATATATGAATAGTGCGCTCGAACCATCCGTCCGTCTGAGGATGAAATGTTGTGCTCAACTTAACATGCATGCCCAACTCACGTTGTACTGACCTCCAGAGTGCGAGGTGAACTACGTACTTTGATAAAAAAATTATAGACACGGGTACGCCGTGAAGATGAACGATCTCGCGGATGTAAATCTCAGCCAACCGCTCTAAAGAATAGGTAACTGTCATATGAATGAAATGCGCTGACTTGAGCAACCTATCCACAATAACCCATACCGCGTCGAACTTCCTCTGAGTCAGTGGGAGTCCAACAATAAAATCCATAGTGATACGCTCCCACTTCCACTCAGGAATCTCTATCTTCTGAAGCAAACCACCAGGTCTATGACGCTCATACTTTACTTACCGACAATTTAGACACCGAGCTACATATTCAAATATATCCTTCTTCATCCTTCTCCACCAATAATTCTACCGCAAGTCCTGATACATCTTGGCAGCACCTGGATGAATAGAATACGGGGAACTATGGGCCTCCCCAAGAATCAACTCACGAAGTCCATCTACTTGGGCACACAAACACGACCCTGCATCCTCAAAACTACATCATCTCCAACAGTAACCTACTTGGCACCACCGTGCCTCACTGTCTCTAAGGACAAACAAATGAGGTTCATCATACTACCGCTCCCTAATGCCCTCAAACAAGGAAGTTCGAGAGACTATACAAGCTAGAACACGACTGGGCTCTGAAATATCAAACCTCATGAACTTATTGGCCAAGGCCTGAACGTCTGATGTAAGCGGTCTCTGACCGAATGGAATGTACGCAAGGTTGCCCAAACTCACTGCCTTTCTACTCAAGGCATCAGCCACCATATTGGCCTTCCCGAAATAATACAAGATTGTGATATCATAGTCTTTCAATAGCTCCAACCACCTCATCTATCTCAAATTGAGATCCTTTTGCTTGAACAAATACTGCAAGCTTCGATGATCCATGAAAGCCTCACACGACACACCTTAAAGATAGTGCCTCCAAATCTTCAGCGCATGAACAATGGATGCCAACTTCAAGTCATGGACATGGTAATTCTTCTCATGAACCTTCAACTGTCGCGACGCATATGCAATCACTCTGCCATCCTGCATCAATACTGCACCGAGCCCAACACGAAATGCATCACAATATACCATGTAAGATCTTCAACCTGTGGGCAACACCAACACCGACACTGTAGTCAAAGCAGTCTTGAGCTTCTGAAAGCTTACCTCACACTCGTTTGACCATCTGAATGGGGCACCCTTCTGGGTCAACCTGGTCAATGAGGCTACTATAGATGAGAACCCCTCCACAAACTGACGGTAATAACATGCCTAACCCAAGAAACTTCGAATCTCCGTGGCTAAAGTGAGTCTAGGCTAGTTCTGAACTACCTCAATCTTTTGAGGATCCACCTGAATGCCCTTGTAAGAAGGGTTGTCGGTGCTAATGAACCGGATTGTCCAGTTTGCAAGAAACTTCACTTGGGAAGATGTTGGATGACTCT
This sequence comes from Nicotiana undulata, assembly GCA_005239495.1. NCBI lineage: Eukaryota > Viridiplantae > Streptophyta > Magnoliopsida > Solanales > Solanaceae > Nicotiana > Nicotiana undulata. The sequence goes on along the minus strand of ML266398.1, from coordinate 3,838 downwards.
TGAGATATGTTATGGCTGTGGAAAGAGGGGGCACAAGAAGAAAAAATGCCCTAGGTTGGGTACACCTATCCCGGTCTTCCCGGTATGTGGGGAAGAACATTTGACGTCGTGTTGTGAGTATGCTCAACAACGTGCTTGGGGTGGTAGATTTGGGCAATTCCAAGGGCCCGCACTACAAACCGATACTGGAATTGTTACTACCGCATTGGAAGTTTGGAGGAAGGATAAGGGGGAAGTTTATAATATATGCAAAAAGGGTGAATATCAGGCCAGTAGGGCGAGTCAGTTTAGTGGACCTCATCCCCGTTGTGTGAGGTGTGGGAGATGTCATCCAGGAGTATGTCACTATGGTACCAATGTGTGCTACAAGATTGGTATGTCGGGTCACCTTCAAAGAGATTGTCATTCATATCGCTAGGCCATGGGTAGGGGTGTGGCAAAGCCATCCAGTTCTACAACTACTTCATCTACAATGCCTCCCCCAGCTCGGGTCACTATAGCACTCGCAAGGCGTGGAGAATTAGGGATGGTATTCAGGGCTCGGGAGGGCCCAACAGGTTCTATGTTATGAGAGGCATTAAAGGTCAGAGGTTTTTTCGGGTGTGGTTACAAGTATATTGACTTCCAATCTCCTTACGTGTATGCTCTTATTGATTCCGATTCCACTTTGTCATATGTTAATCCTTATATTTCTATGGGACTCGGGATAGAGTCAAGACAACCTTATGATCCATTCTCTGTATCTACTCTTTGAACGAGGCGTATTATTCGTAAAGCCTCTTTAACATAATTATCTTACTTACGACCTCTTGAAGAATTGAGTCCTTTAATAACTTCTTGAATCGAGTCATAATCCTAGGGTAATACTTCCAGTTGCTTCCCTAAATTCTCAACAAGGGACTACACCTGATGAATTTCTTACAAAACATTTTCAATAAAATGGATAACATCTATTAATTTGTGGTTACACACGCATCGTCATAAAAGTTTACCTATGTGGTGTCAATTTCAATGTAAAGGAGCCCAGTGTGGTGATCCTTCTCGAGTCACTCTTTTCTCTCTCATGTATATGGCTTCTATGGCTTAAACAGTCACTCTTCTCTCTTGCGAATATCACCATGAAACCTTTCCCCTACCTAGTAACATGAGAGCATATCTCAGCTCCTATCACATGTGTGCATGTCAATTGAAGAGGTCGTTTTGTCCCTATAAAGTTTCTTAGAAATTCGAGGTTTTCCCAAAATCCGTCATAGGAAGATCTTCTCTTTGCCCATTGTAGTATGACTCTCGTGCCCACTTAGATCATTTCGTAGCAAGTAGCTCACTTTGTTCCTAGTATCGTAGTTGTCCGTGAAATGTCCTGGTATTGCAGCTTCAGAATTATTATAGCAGAAACATGTCAATCTCATAGAAAAATGTTCCTTCTTTCTCACGGATACATGATTTCATCCCAACATTTAGATGTCCTGGCTATGTGGCTTCACTCGTGAAGAGTTAAGGTTTAAATGTTTCAGGTTTTGGCATATATCACAAATATTTTGCCTTGGAAGACAAGTAGTCATATCCTTAGTTCTCTCATATAGGACCAACTAGTGGCAAGGGTTAAGTTGTCAGAATGATAATAGTCTCATAGGTGTTCAACTTCTTTTTCATCCTCATGAGCTTGTGGAATAGATTCCTTGTGTTAGTTAATGTTAGGAGTGTAGTTCAACCGCATGTTTTGAAACCTATAGCTCATTTAAGGTGCCAGAGTGGGGGACGACTAGTTTCACGTACTTGAACATTCCTCCTTAATGATTTTTATTGCCAATATGCTAAGCTAACCTATATGACTCATTTGTCAAATCTATGATGTCACCCCAATGATTACTCAGGCCAACATTATCAGTAGTAAGTTTCATGTTTCTTAGGATATGTAACCTCATGAAATACTCTGCTTAGCCCATTGATGCATTTTTGAATAATTCCAACCCAGTCTCGAGCCTCGATGTTCCTTTTTGTACTAAATCTGTCGAGGGTGTAGGTTCAAGCATGTGAAAAAGGAGGTATCATTACATGATCAATCATATTGGGTAAGAACACTATAGTCATATTCATTCTATCCCATCATAGAGTAATGGTTAAAGGTCGCCAGGTGTCCGACATAGAGGTTTAGAGTTAAAGAAAGTGAGCAAGTTGTTCTCAAGATTTTCTCCATGATGATACTATGTGAATTGCTAATAAAGGTAAAGTAGGTGTAGTGCACTTTGGAATTATGGGAATCTTGAAAGAAGTGGGCCAAGCTATGAGTGTGATGTCTCCCTATCGTTGCCCTCCATGTATCCAGTGTTTCATGTGTCTATGTCCAAGGAGGAATTGGAAATCTTTTGTATATTGTTCCGGGGGGG